>DWJK01006346.1:0-10542 GCA_018248815.1 Croniades pieria auraria | reverse complement strand
AAAAGCACTTTATGGCAAATGTAAGAAGTGTATTGAAATAGACGGAGATTATATTGAAAAATAGATTTTTTATACATCACTATCAGTATTTTTAATACCTTAGACTCAAAACTTTTCAGCCGCCCCTCGTAGTTACATACAAAAAGATAATGGTAATTATTAATATGCTACTTAATCTCGATATGAAAATAATATTATCATAGAAGTAAATTATGAATATCTGCATTCATAAGTATTACTAATAGTATAATATGCCCTTGAATATATTCGAATAATCGCTGTATCGTATGCTCGCGATTGGATCCTGTGAAACATTATTTTAACTTAGACTAGAAATTCAAATATTAAAATCTCTAACAGAGGAGACAAAGATTTAAACTTCACATTCATACGTTTAATGTGACCTACGTCGTTTTTATTACAATAAATTTATTGTAAAAATTGTCACAGATACACGTCTAAACATGTCTATTACATACATACTATTATAATCTAAAACGTGCACTCCACATAAGCGAAAAGAAGAAATAATGTCATTAAATTAACCAAAACATATTTTTATAACCCATCCACTTCCACATTTTACAAAGCGAATTTCTTCTCTACATACAAACTTTAGAGGTGTCTATTATTGAATCAAGCGACTGGCGCGGCGTGTTCTAATAGAACTAGGAGTCACATTAGCCAAACGAGCTGCCCTTACAGGAGTCGCCCTACCTGTCTCTTTCAAATCCGCCTTTGGACCTTTATTGGTTTGTTCAGAATCCTGTGATTCACCATTCTCATCAATTTCTGAAATTTTTTCAAATTTAATTTTATTTATTTTTTCTTCGGTAATAGGTTCTTGAAGGACTATCGTTCCTGCAGATTTAGGAACTGTTTCATCCCCCTTATTCGTGGATGAATTAAGACTCCCTTCATTTGTTTTGCTATTGCTCGATACATCACATAATACAGATGGAGTCTCTTCCTTGTCCTCTTCTTTTGCAACTCCTTCACATTTAATTTCATTTAGAGACTCATTTTCTTTTATTGTTTCATTTTCCTTTCCTGGGTTAATTTTTTCACTGGCTTTTATTATAATCGTAGTATCTCCTAGAAATTGAGAAATAATGTAAGTACAAATGATTATTGTACAAATATGGACTTCATTTCAAAAATGTGAAATAACCTACCAATAAGAGTCTCATTTGCTAATAATATCTGGTCATAATCTTCTTGGTTGACGAAACCCACAACCAGCAGATTGTTTATAGATTTATGTTTTTTAATGGATGTTGGGTGATAACTGTTCAAAAAGTTATATATGACAGCTCTTGTTGGCAAAGTTGGCCGACCAATCAGCTGTAATAAGGCAAAATTTGTTAGATCATTTATATTATCCAAGAAATGTTTCTTTTGCATTTACGTAAAGGTTTTTTTTACCTTAACATAATACGGTAATTCCTTTAATGGAGTAGATGGTGTTGTGGGAGTCAACATAATGTCAGAGGACACATGTTTTGTTTCTAGAGGTTCAGTTTTGTTTGGCAAGGGTGTTGTTGATACAATAACTTGTTCAGAAGCTGCTTCTACATCTCTTTTAATGTCTTCGACTTCTTTCTTTTCAAAAGCTTCATTGTCTGCGTTTTCTAGTGTCTGCATTTGATCAGATGTTGTTTCTTTGGCTGGTGTATTTTCTGTGATTGTTCCTTCAAGTGAGTCATTATGTTCTGTTGTTTTATCTTGCTCGTTTTCATTGTTCTTTTTATGTGCCTTATTGGTTCTTGCTGCAGCTTTTTTTTCCTTTACTGAATCTCTGATCCGTTTAGTAGCCATAAACTTTACAGCTCTATAATGATGGTCTAGGTCGAATATTCTCACACAGTGCTGAAAATATATTTGGCGTCATCAGTTTACAATTGACATCAATTATTTGTTTAAAACAAAGATATAAATATTAGAAAAATAATATACCTACTTTCATACATTTAGGCAGTATCTCCACCATTTTCTCTTCTAATATAGACTCGATAAGTTCAGCGTAATACTTATTTAGTATAGTTTGTTCCTCAACTGAAATGAGCTTGCCCGACATGCTTTTAAGAGTTTTCATAGCATTTTCTGATTGGGATACTGGACCTTCAATTTCAAATACTGTGTCTATATTATTTGCATCCATAGCAGCTTGTGTATAAGCCAAGGTAGCTTTACGATGTGCTTTAGTATACATTTTCACCAGCTAGAAATGAAATCGATATTATTATTGACTATTATATCTAAACATTACATACTTAACGTAATAGCACGCCTGTAATCCTCGAAGGGGTAGGTAGAGAAGTGTAGACTTTAGACTTTCATGTTTCATCAGTTACGTTTAACTCCCATAGAATAGATGGTAAGTGTATTGCCAAACACCAAACATAATTCCTGACTCCGAATCACTTCTAGAAATTCTAAATTAGAAAAATCTAATAGTACCCGATCTGAGATTTGAACCGAGGACCTCCCGATCAGCAGTCGCGCTTGCAACCACTCAACCAACGAGACAGTCACATTACATACTTAAAGCAGATTTAATAAAACTTACATTGCTAAACATTTCTTCCATTTTCTTCTCTATAATTTGAGTAATATTATTCTTGAAAAACTCCTCTGGGTCACCTGAAATACGCATTTGATTTTACTCTTCTATATATGTTTTAAAATGTATCAGTGCAACATTGTAGAAACCTTTCCTGACACAGTATTTTAGATAACACCTAAAGAAATTGAATAGCAGCTATACTGCAATATTAAACCTATATACAATACTCACATGACAACTAGTATGAATGGAACTGTTTATCCTCAATCAATTTAAATCAGCGACCTGAAGGAAGTAGTAGGTAACCAATACTTCTATAAATCTGATTTCAGAACTTTTTGAAAATGTTCTAATTAAAAGTAATTACATCCTATGATTTATGAAATTGATACTGAAAGCTCAATGCATACTAGATTGAGACAAAATGGCAAATAAAATAGAGCTATGGCGACAAACAGCCTGATTCTACATATTGATTTTTTTCTTGGTAATGTGAAAGAAAATAAAACGAAATCAGCTAAAATGTATTTAGCTAAATTTATCTGTGTGCCTCAAATTTTTCAGGAAGATACTTAACAGTAGAAGGAAATGTAATAGTGCCTGGTTATGTCAACATTTTTATTGCTAAAAAGCTTGTAATCTTTATAGGAAATAACAAGGAATAACAGAACGATCCATAGCAATAACAATCACGCATTCATAAATGAATGCATTGACATGATTCATTTCTGAATGAAATAATTGTGATATTTATACAAATTGAATAATATAATGTACCTGATTCTATCACTGGTATTTTTACAGGATTTTTACCAGTGTTTACCACCAAGTCGATTATCTCATTGTCTGTTTCCTTTGGAAACTTCGCACGATACTTTTCAACGATTTCAACAACAGAACCAACAGGTTGGTTTAGCATAACGCTTCGCAGTCGTTCCCTGATAGCTTGTTTCATGGTTCTGTTGTAACCTGCATTCATTGATAGGGTTGCGAAAGTATAGTTGTCGGTATTATTCTCCCTTATTTCTTTTACGATGTGTCCTAACGCTAACTCCAGCCGACCAGTCACTTGTTTGGTCGGAATCTGGTCCTCACGAAGAGTCAGTACTGTCGACTTTTTTATTGCACGTGTATTGTTATCTTCTTGCGGTAATATCGCTTTTTGTACTAAATTATTGCGTTCCTCTACGGGATATGAATTTAGCTTATTGGGGGCTTGAGGCCTATTTTTTATTATTTTTGCGGGATTAAAATCTTTTCGTACGGCTGGACGAACTTGTCTATTGAAAATTCGTTGACCAATACTCTGGTTTAATTTCGGATGTACGATCGGTTTCGGGATCGATCGTAAAGGTTCCTGATTAAAAAAAGGCATGGTTGGACGCGGACTTTCGATGTTTTTGTTAATGGGGGGTCGGTCAGAAGACATGTGATTTGGCATAAACGGCCGGGGAAAATCTGGGCCTGCATCTCTCCAAGGATTACCTCGTGGAGGTTCATTGAAACGCTTGGGAGGAGGTGCTTCCCAGATATCACCGTACATGTTTGGAAAGTTACGGTTGGACGGCTCGCGATGTTCGAACTGCCTCTGAAATTTAATTATAAATTGCCAAATTAGCCTTCAAATATTTTTCACAATTATTTGTACAAATACATTCCACAATCGCTGTTGTATTAACGGCTATACAGCCTGGAAAAAATGCACAGGTATATAGAAGAATCACAAGTAAATATTATAAAAAGAAAACTTCTGAAAAGTACCTTTAAAAAGCCAAGGAAAGTGCTTCTGACAAGCTTAGTGCTTAGAAGATTATCATTATTACTATCACAATATCGGTGTTTATAAAGACCAATATATTGTGAAATAAAAATGGAAAAACAGAATAATTGTCAGAAACATTCCAAAAAGTAAACTCTGCTAACGTTAACTATACCATGCTACTAACAGGTACATTACAATGCACTGAAAACTTTAGAATCTTAGTCTATATCAGTAGTAGATCAAGGATAATAATCCCTTAAATACACAATGACTATGACAGATTCAAAACAATTATTTAGACATCCATGTGGCCATTCAAATGGTCAAATGAATATCTTAAACTGTCATAAAAATTGGACAAAACAAATGAAGAAAATGATTGTACTAAATAAGACCCTTAATAATGTTCATTCACTTGCCAAATTAGCTGGTAAATACAGAACAACATTGTAAGTTGACAACTAAGTTGGCAACTCAATCCCTTAAATTAATGGGTATATTATCAATGTGCCCTGGTATCACCCATGAAACAAGTTTCCCTACAATCAAAAAAGACATCTTCGAATGGCATAACATATTTGTTAAAAACATTTTTGTTAATGAAAGCAAGAACAGCAGGAGCCAACTTAAATGTGGAAATGGGTGAACTAAATTAAGGTAATAGTTGACCTAAGCTAGTGTTGATCAGAAACTTTGGTAGGTACACAAACAAATTGTAACATTTGAAAGACCAGAGAATAACTCATTCATTCAATGTGTTTGACAATAGTTGAAATAAGAAAATATCCATGTATGTTTATATTCCAATTTAAATTCCATTAGTATTCACTAATCTAATGCAACAATCTATTCAGATTTGTTGCATTTTGCGACAATACAGCAAAGAGTTTTGGGTGTGTAGTAAACCTATGCTTTGTGGAAAATAAATAAAAAAACTCCAATTAGTTTATTATATTTTATGTTATGTCGAATTTTCATTTTCTTTCATATAAAACGAAATAAAAAGCTGGGTCATATAGATTTTTAGGTAAGAAAAATACAGCAATACTTTACCGGCTTTTAGGGACTTGATCCAGCAACACCTTTAGAAAAACATAACTAACAAATTGTTCCAAAACACAGATTACATGTTAATATCGAAGCACATAAGAAATATGCCCAAAAGGTATAAAATTTTTAACCTTCAAGTGAAAACTTTAACTAGATAAACTAAGGTACTTAATAGTATCAACAGGAGCTGGTGCTATGATTTTTAACTAAACTGCAAGTTACTTCTTGTATATAAGACAAAGTCACTTTATATATTTTACACTCCTCTTGACGAAACTCATCTTGTGACTGGGTGTGCATCACCTTAATGAAGTTAATGGTGCCCATGTAAAGGTACATGAGTGTTTGTGAAATAAATACCTTTCTATCATATTCATCCCCGATCAATACATGTTGTTCATGCCGAATGGCTTCCCTCTTCCTTCTCAGCGTGTCAAGTTCTCTTTCGAGATTCTGAAAACCAAACTGTGTAGTAAATACCAACTAAAACCTTATTAAAATAAGTACTCAAAATAACGTTAATTTTTAACAGTAAAACAATAAAACTTGTATTAATTATTTTTACTCTGTATTGTAACACCTTTATAATAAAGTTCTACAACAGTTGAACTTTATGTGTTGTGAAATTAATAAAATTAAATTTATTTATGAAATATTGTATTACATAAACATAAACAGATATTCACATAATATTTGACAATATACACAAATATACCTATAAAGATGTACATGTAAATTGTACATTAACATGTCCTATATATGACATGTATAATATAAACCATTAAAACTAAATATTGCAGACAAAATTTTCTATGCTTCAACCAAAGATTTAAAAAATGCTCATAGCTGATTGGTTCTGTTTCCTGCTTATTGGTCTGACATCGGGCACATATGCTTTAACTATGCACACACAGCCGGTAACATCTTTCAATGTCATTTACACACAAATCTTATGGTGTATAAAACTAAAACTGCTCTCTAATGCTATTTGAGCTGGTCTTTTGTGAAAGAACCCTAATGCTCTTGGGCTAAACTAATAATATGTCCAATAAGGTTTTTGAATGCTTCAAGAGTAAAGAAGCAACTGTTATAGCTCTATTGGTTAGGTTAATATTGGTGGTTTTCAAATACAGCATGTACTTACACCCTGTTTTAATTTTTTTTTTATCAGAGTTACAATGTATGTGTTGGAAATATATATTAAGAGATCATGTCATAAGACTTTAAAATATATGTGTATATGTGTGCCAAAAATAGAATATTGTAGTAGGATTTTGAAGAAATTTTGTCACTTGATACTTAGAAGTTAAACTAGTAGAAAAAACAAATTATTAATGTAGCTATTGGCCTGGTTGGCCTTCAGGTTTTTTGATGTTAACTGAGTTAGTTTGGTTAGTTTGGTCACATAAGGGTAACTGACTTATACATCAATGCATGCATGCCAACAGTATGATACTCAGAACTATATATACAGAGATTTGTAACATGTCAGTCTTGTTCATCATAATACGTGGTTATTATACACCACTGGGCAAAAATGAGGTTAGCACAATTAATGAACAATCAATACGTCCGAATCAGCAAATTATGATCATAAAATGTTTGCTACAAATTTTTCTTGCTACCAACGATTATGGCTGATTCATTTATCTTAGAAATATGTGTATAATCTGATTTTGATTATGCTTAGTGAACGACTCTGTTTATAGAAACAATATTTTCTTATACAATAATATTGCATGAACACCTATATTGTTAAGTTACTTATTATAACTTATCTGTATTACTTGGTTTTAAATAGTTATTTGCTTGAAATAATGCTAAATTGGAGATGGCCTAGAGGTGACGCATGATTCCGGTGATCATAATTTTTTTGTACGATCGATGGAAGAGTACTGACTTTTTTCAAATTACGACTCAAGACGAATCTAAAGCAATATTAATTAGGTTTAAACATACCTGGATCGTTAGGTGTTCAGTCATCAACGGTCCCCCGACATTGGGTCGTGCTCTCGGACCGAATCTAGGACCTCTCATGTTATTACGTCTCATTTTTTAATTGTAAGCAAATATTATAAATCAATTCGGTTTTTAACCTGATAACGATGAATACAATCAATAAAATAGTTAACGGTAAATCCAAACGTAAAATTTCCGCGACAATTTGTTTCGTTACTGCACTACAAAACCAATCTATCTAACGCAGCAGCATAGACAATATATGAATTTTACCACGAGGCATAGATTATCAATAAATTTACTCGGAGTTCTGAAACGAAAAATCATAGATAAAACAAATTCATACAGCACCGAGTTCGAAGAAATATAAATTGAGGAATACAATTAAAGTAAAAAGAACTACATAACTTTTTTATGCTTTTGTAGATTCTTACGTAATCTAAACCCTTTTCTGGTCTAAATGGTCAGGTGGCTTCTAAAGAAGTGTACAATACTGCTGACCAGATGGAAGAAGAAAGAAAAAAGGCTGAGGCGGCTGCTCCTAAGAAACGGAGAGCTTCTTCTTTATTACGTGCAGCTCAGAATTAAAAATGTTTTGACCTTTTGAAGTCAAGCATATTGTTAGTACTTTATACCCACTTTATGGAACTCTCAAACACTTGTCTGTAGTCAACGTGTACTTAACGCTTATAGATTACGAAGTAGACAATTAATTTTTTTCTTTTATTTAGGTGGAGGACGAAGTTACAGAAACTACAGAGGCTACACAATAAAAAATAAATAATTATTTCCATGTGAACTGAATACTCAAGAAGATATTAAATTATTGTATGGTGATAACGCGACCAAAATAAACAAATTGTAAAGTATTGGAGAGTATGTTTTTCTGTCTTCAACCCGTTAAATACTCTAAGCAATATTTCAAAGATTGATCAAGATGTGTAGCTGTTTCTTGCATCAACACAGAAATTCATAGCATGCTCTGTGAAATCAAACAACCAAACCTATAATTACTTTTATTTACCGAAATTGTATATTCGCTATATAGAAAATGTCTCAACAATGGTTAAATACCCTTGACAGAAGCACATAAGATTAAATGAAACTGGTACTCTTATATATAAACAGCTAGACACATAGTTAGTAATAAAAGTTTTGCAAGAACTTTCTCTTAACAATTATTTATTTAATAACTTGTTTATTTATTTAATCATAATTTAATTCACTTGTAACAATAGCTAGGTACAAGTAAATATTGACTTCATTTTTCTTCTTCAGACCCACTGCATTCATCTAGCACCACACCTTCTGACATGAGGGCTAAAATATCTTCGTCATCTAGTTCTTCATCACCATCCAATTGATTTTCAGGTATTTCCATTTCTAAATAGTCCTTGTCATCAAAATGATCTACAGGAATTTCCAATTTTGAGTCATTACCATCATCTGTTTTAACTTTCATGTTAATTACACAAGTTTTTTTAGTTTTTTGTTTGGTAACATGTTTATTGAGCATTTTAGATTTTTTTTCATCCTTGTTTGTTTTTGAAGAATCCTGTGTATTTTCATCAAACAATGTTTCCCCTCTATTCACATCTTTAGACACATCTGTTGTTTTAACATTTTCCTTAATCACAGCTTTATCACCCGAATTTTCGAAAACATTCTTTGACTTTATAGGAACTTTTGCAACATTTTCATTTGTTTTTACTTCAGTTTTACATACATTGTCCCTCGTCTTATTTTGTTTGGGCGAATCAGTGTGCTCTTGGCTATTATTATCGTCATAGTAATAATTAATGTTATCATATATTGTTATTAAATTTTCTGGGCATTGGGTAAACTTATAGCATGGTGTGACTGTGACTTTCGCCTCACCTGTAAGGAACAAGAATAATTTTGTATTAACATTACAGGCCGCGCCATACGCGCTATGGGCCCAGGCACAGCTAAATGCCCTGGCTTCCTACGGGGCAGCAGCTTAGGCAGTGCAAGAAGTACTGCTCTGTGATCCCCAACCCGCATACTCGGCATAGGGATTATAGGCCAAACTTCGTCGCAGGAGGCCTATGTCTAGCAGTGGACTTAGACAAGTTTATTATGATGATGACACTGAGTATTATTATGATGTTGCCATTGTTCTGCACTGAACAATAGCAACCCAAAGATAATTTAGCATAGCATACTAATTTGGATCTGCATGGGCCACAGTTTACAAAAGCCTTCAGCAATGTACTGAGGGTAGTAGTAGTACTGAAGAGTTCAGTTATTTATAAATATACAGAGTCCACTTTCATCTATAAATTTTAAATATTAATATAATAATCCTTTACCACATATAAGCTCCTTGTTTGCACATAAATTATCAAAGTCTTCTATGGACGTCATCTGAGCTGCAAAATTGTTGGTCTTCATGTCTATACGTTTAAAATTTTCAATGTTGTAGGTATTTAGGAAACCTGTTAGACAACCCATTTGTGGTCTGCATGTGAAATGTATCTGGAAACAAAGACAACAGTAATAATGTATTTGTGATTGGTTGCTGTAATAACATATTTGAAAAAGTTGGAATTCCACAAGACTTGTCATTTAAAGACATCTCCCAGAACACAATTCAACCTAAGCGAACAGCTAATCTTTCCAATCCTGAAAATTTCGTTCGCCCGAATACAGTAGTTATTTTCTAAAGTGCAAATAAATAAATAATTTAACACTAATTAATTACTCAAATATGTCATTCTTATAACCAACTAGCTGTGCCCGCGGTTTCACCCAAGTATAAATCTGTATGTCACAAATTTTTTCCCGCGTTAATCCTGACCCCGCGGGAATTCTAGGATAAAAAAGTAACCTATATGTTGCTCTACAATCTCCTCTATCTTCCTTCCTACCTTCCTTCAGTATTAATCCAAATCAAAATCTATATCTTCTTAAGTATTTATTTGATTCATATTGTGTAAAGGACAATTCTGATCTAAATTAAATAGCGAAGCTAAAGAGCTATGGAAAGGGCTATGCTTGGCGTCTCCCTGAAGGATCGCATCAGAAATGAGGCGATCCGACAGAGAACCAGTTATCGACATAGCCCAAAGGATTAGCAAGCTGAAGTGCCAGTGGGCTGGTCACACCTGTCGCAGAACCGATAGCCGCTGGAGCAGACATGTTCTGGAGTGGAGACCGCGACTTGGCAAACGTAGCGTGGGAC
>DWJK01006345.1:0-10542 GCA_018248815.1 Croniades pieria auraria | reverse complement strand
GGAGACCCATATTCCAACAGTGGAATGTTAATGGGTCGATTATTTTTATTTTTTTATTTTTAGATGAATTATTTTGTCTGTTAATTGTGAATGATATTTTTAGTTGTTCATTTGTCCAAATATTTATTACATGTTTGTATGTATGTTTGTCGCGAGGGAAGATGTAGAAATACATTGATGAAATATATTTAAAATGTACATATATTACTCGCAAAGTCATGTTTGTATATGATTTAAACAATCTGACATGTAATATGTCAACTTGTCTTTTTTATTTTTGTAAATTCTTTTTTATTTTTGTAAATTCTTTTTTGTTTTTGTAAATTCTTTTTATTTTTGTAAATTCTTTTTTATTTTTGTAAATTCTTTTTTATTTTTGTAAATTCTTTAATTTTTGGAAATTAATATACTGATACTTTTACAAACAATATTACTATAACACGTCTTAGTGTAAGTATTTAGCACTTATGACAAACAGATTCATATAGAACAATAAAGACCATGGAAAAAATTGTTTTTTAAATATTTAATTTATTTATTTATTATATTCTTACCCAATTATTACATGGAATATTCCTAAGGTTTTTCGAAGGAATAGTGTTCTCTAATATGGACGTTATGAGAATAAGCTTTGTAGGGGGAGTCTGATGATGGATGGCCAGCTGCAGGGATGATTTATAGATGATTAAGCAGTTTAGAAAGTACTTATGACCAGACTGCTGGGTTTTATTCCCTTTTCAAACCGGAAATTAAAAAGTAACTTCCGGTGTCTGTTTAAATGCATGCATGCAACACTTTAATTGCGATTGTTCTGAAATAGTGATAGCGTAAAGGGTTAGAATTTCGCCTTCTATTCCGGAGGTCCCGGGTTCAATCTGGCATGCAGATTTTTTTTTAAGAAAATGTGCGTTTTAAGATTAAATATCACTTGCTGTATTGCTGTAAGAAACCATCGTGAGGAAATATTAACAGCTTATTTTTCTGTCTTCTATTAAGGTATATGAACACTGTCAATCCGCACTTGGCAAACTAGTAGACTATGGGCTTGGCCCTTCCTATTTTCAGAAGACAGCCTTGGCCAGCGTTGGAATGATAAAATTGGTGACGGAGAACAGTTTGTTATTTATGCATGTAGTTTGATGTCTTAGTTATTTCTGCTGCTGACCTTCAGTGACCGACTTTAACGGATAAAGTCAAAGTGAAACGAAAGGAAATAAATTATTAAAGTCAAAACTTTGATGAAACATCACTTATCAAATGTTAAATACTTAAATAGTTTAATGAAGCTTTTAAGTAAAACTTCTTGTGTGATGACATTTCTACCTGTATATTAATCAGTAGTATTAACGTAACACCACACCTGTAATCCGCGAAGGGGTAGGCAGAAGAGTGTAGTACTCTTCCACTTGTCACCAGTTACGTTTAAGTCTCGTGGATTAGGTGGTGAGCCTATTGCTATACGCCGGGCACTGATACAGACTCCGAGTCACTACCCGAAGTTCTAAACTAGAAAATTCCCATAGCACCCGAGCCGGCATTTGAAGCCAGGACCTCCCGATCGGCAGTCGCGCTTGCAACCACTCGACCAACGAGGCAGTCAAACTAATAGTATTAATTTCTGAACGTTGTTTGTTTTTGTGTTTCATTCGCGTTTTATTCTCTGTGGCGGCGACAGTACCATCCTTACCTAAAGCTCCCGTAATAAAGTCTTTGTAGTTTGTATCCAAACACAAACTACTTTTATTAGTTGGCAACTAGGATATAAAGTAAAAAGAAAGTTTGTCAAAGAATAGTTTTCAGTTTCGGCATGTTGGAAGATGGGTCTAATAAAAAATCATAAACAGCCCGAGAATATTACTTAATGGCCACTTGGTGCCATAAACTTGTTGCCCGAAATAGAGCTACTGTACGTTAGAAAATGTTACCTGCAAATTTTATATCTTTACTGCTCCTTAGATTGGTTGTTGTTTGAGACAATTCTATATAGGCAGCATAATTAAATAATAGTAATAATAATAATCGACCCATTTGTCATTCCACTGTTGGAATATGGGTCTCCTGTCATATTGAGAGGGTTAAGGCCATAGTCTGCCACGCTGGCCAAGTGTGGGTTGGCAGACTTCCACGCACCTTAGAATTTTTTTTTTATAAATTCTAAGATGTGCCGGTATCTTGACGATATTTTCCTTCATCGTTAGCAAGTGATATTCAAATTTAAAACGCACTTTTGTAAATAGGTGTGCGCCATGGATTTGAACCCAGCACCCCCGAAGCGAGAGGCTGAATTCTTAACCACTAGGCTATCACTGCTGTTTTTTAATTACTTTTAGTATATTTCCTACATTCTAGTAATAAATTTATTTTAACAATTATGTAAACGAATTCTGTTCGTATTGAGGGTATGAGAGTGGAAATCAAATGTACATATTCTACGGAATGTTAACTACCAAATATTGACACGTTATACGCGAACCATAAATACCTATATTGTTAACGAAAGCCAATAACAACATATCAGAATGAACTGAATATCCCATATCCCGCGTAACTGCGATTGAAACAGATAGCTATGTGCCGGTAATCGAAGTATCATACCTTCGAATTACTCATATCTTTCAATCGTTAGCAACTTAATATGTTCTATACAATGGTATAGAGAACTAATAAATAAAAAAATAAAGAGTTAACACATACAGAACCCAGTCAATGGCATCTTTTTCATTAGGTTCACAAAAACATCTGACTCGAACAATTGAAAAACAATTAATTATATTTCCGAATACATAATTAATATTTTGTCTTCAGGCAGAGCACTGAAATTCACAAAAATAGCGACGGTGTTTTCGCTAGGGTTGCAATTCCGTTTATGATTCAGTTTCTTACGTTGTAACGAAATGGAAGAGTCTAAAACACGGACTAAGCAATTGTTTGATGACACGCACGAATAAACTTCCGAGGTTCCTTCTCAGAAATAATATTTCAGCAGCAACTGATCAGAGAGTTCAAATAGAATACAAAGCGAAGAATTTATCTATTTATTTTATCCCACCGAATTTAGTTTGCAGCATAACTTTATTATGATGTATATTTAGAAAGAACACGATACAGCATTTTTTTCTTGTAACGATAGCTGTGATTTTACAAAGAAGTTGTAAAGGGATTTGTTCCTTGGTGGAAATGTTTGATTTTCGTACAAAATAAACGAAAAAGCTTGATATACCGATGTTTATATTAACGGGTGCTACTTTTTAACTTTATTTTCGTGTGTAACCTGTGTTATATCAGTGAATGAATTAGGTGTCTTCGTTGATAATAGATGCTAAACGGCTTAACTAGAGCTTCGGCCGACGCGAAGTCATCAAGGATCTCGGATTGTCTGAAACTATTCGGACCTCATGAAGTATCCGCTTGTTAAAACAATGACATTATGATCTTAAATGAATCAGATAGCTATATTTATTACATGTTTTTATGTCAAAGCAGTGTGATGAATGTAGGATCATTCGGTGCTCTCTGCTTACGCTTTGTGAGGCGTAAATAAATTTCCATTACATGTACATAAGTAATTCGTATTCATGGTAATTCTTTAATATAATATTCGTAAAAGAAGCCCTGGGGCAGAGCACAACCATAGACCATAAATAGAAGCACGAGATATACTAAAAACAGCATGAACAATAAAAGCCACTTTTGTAGAACGCCCATTGTTTTTCTTTTTAATATTTTCTGCCACGCGCTTTCACAATAGGCCGATATTAGTTTACTACTTATTCAGATAAAATACGTACGTTTTTCTACATTTATAACGCAGGCTCTTATAAATCTTTTTCATAATAGTTTAGGATTAGCACAGGCGCTGGTAGAATAAAAAACATAATGTATAGAAATCTAATATTACTCGCCATTTTAATTTGCTTAGGTAAGTCCAACGAGCAAAATGTAATACGTTCTATAATACTCATCTAATTATTATTCCATAATTCAAATTTATTTTAGTGCAATCGAATAAAGAACATATTAATCTGGAAAAACAACTACCCTTAAATGAACTACACATGGAAATAAAGGAAGGCGAAGATCTTAATAATCTTAATAAAAGACATATCGTCGAAGACAAACAACGAGACATGAGTTGTAAAGAAAATCAAATTCAACCCCAAAACCATATTATAGAACCAGAAATTTCTAAAATACCAGCATCGCCAATGACAAGAAGATATCAGGAACCGAATAAAGCTAGTAGTGATAACAATTTTGTAAGAGAAAAGAGTGCTAACTCCAATAACAAAAAAGAAAATATTCCTACGAACGTGGTCGAGGATAAGATGTCACCATATAACAAAGAAATAGATGAAAGTTTTTTACAAGCAAACAAAAGAGGCTATGAACCGGAACCAATTTTATTTAATAATAATAAGCCCTTGAAGCCAATGCCTCGTAAGGCTAATACCGTAGAGAATTTGAATCTTCATAAATGTGGAAACATTGAAGAATTAGGCGACTTTCCCGCCACTAGACGAATTTTGCCCGGTATATTAAAGAATCCTACTGAGAAAGATTTAATTGATAGTAGACTAGTTCAAACAATCCCTTCACATAATGACGACATGAAAAAACAAGGTCAAATGAACTTTCCAAATAAGGATGCAATATCCAAAAGTGATGATCTCGAAAGTCGAATTGAACTAAATGATAATGAGTTAGACGAAGACACGATAATGGAAGATTCGCTTAGAAGCCATGAGATAAATCCAACAAGAGGTGAAGGTATATATAACATGATGAACACAAATGTTATGTTGCTGGAAAACTCCAGAGTGTGCTATGCTTGCAGCACCATGAGTGATCCTAGCTGCTGGTCTCCAGATCGGAGGACTACAGTGAAATATTGTCAGAAGGGTCATCACTCATGTTTAACAAAGACATTTAAATATAAAGGTAAATATTCACATTTATATGAACGTTTACAACACTCATTTATAAAATAAAATTATTGACATGGTTTATCCCATGAGGGACCTGGCGTGATGGTATAATAATAATAATTTTGTACTTTTTAGTAAACTAATTCGCTTACATCTCTTTGTCATCATCGATTCAACGAATTTGTCACTAAAAAAAGTTTATTGGTTTTTACTCATAAAACACTTTGACTTCAAAAGCGCTAGGCTTAACCCGAGAACAATATTTAAAAAAGAGAGTTAAACATTTTTGATGACATGTAAAGTTTAACATGTACCTACAAAGATAACTTCTGTACTGTATGAACATAGCTGGTCATAAATTTAATATTAAAATAAATAATTACAGATTATTTCGAAAATATATTCATTCATAATAGGCAGGGACGTCTTTTGGGAATACTATCGAACATCACATCAATCAGTTTCTAATCACCGAAGAGACTAAACTGATCGTCAAATAACGTTCTTATCAACGCTTACGGAATATTCAGCTGAATATTTTTTGCTGGCGACAAAAGTAGAATAATTCAATTCCCATTTAAAATAATTTTGTCCCTGATTTTTTCCCGTTGACCAAATATTTATGTGGCAATCCATTAATCACCTCTCTTTACTTGCAGAGTGGAAAAGGAATTCAAAATATCTTATTTGAAATTTTTATTTCCATTACAGAGACATCATTTCTAATCCGCGACTGTGGCAGCTATTGTGTAAGCCCTAACAATGAGAAATACAGCACCTGTTCAATCTGTCATTCAGATTTCTGTAACAGTGCCTCAACGAACAGTATTTACAAAACCGCTGTAGGAATAATTGTTCTATTCGGAATATTATTCCACAAATTTTAAATAAACTCTCCATTCATGCTAATTAATAAATTTACGACTATTATTGTAAATTATATAATTGATTTTATTGTAAATATTAAAAGCATTATGAATGAATAAAGTAGTATATTTTATCTATCTTTTACAGCTTCAACTTTAAACTATGGCAGCTGATATGACATTGAGATTGTTATTTTAAAAAAGAAATCTGTAACAGATATTTCTGTTTAAAAGTGTCACATTTCTGCAAGCTTCGTAACATTTCTGTAAAGTTTTGTGAATAGTGATCACTAATAGATCAATCTAAGATTGAACTAAATTTCTGTTAGAGACATTTAACAAAAAAAGCAGCTTATTTTCCACTCATATTCTTAATTTTCAGTATGAAACATATATGTACTCTTCGTATATAGACATGGTTACGGATATAAATAAATATAAATATTTCGTTTATCGCTTTATTACTGTGAATTACTTCGCAACAACAAAAGTTTACAAATATAAACAGTTTTTGTTTGCGTAAACAAAATTCAGAATAACATTATTGTGGCCCCGGTGTTTTTGTGTCTAGACGGTTGAATCTTGTTGAGATGGCGAAAACGTAGATGACAGCTGACTGTTCGATTCACGGGCGAAGTCACTCAAATCTTTTGCCATTGGTAGATAAAAACATAAATCATATAGATTCGCGCTACTGTCGTATGCAATAAACAAAAAATGGTGAATAAAAAAAAAATAGGAACAAATGCTGTATGCTACGAGAGGTTTAGAGAATGACTGATGAAAGATGACTAAGCCGATATAAAATGCAAAATGAAAGTAATAGGTCCTTTTTAATTAAAATGTCAGTCATTATTTTTGAAGCATTTACACAATGTATTTAAAGTTCTTGACTGTTATAAGCTATGGGATTATTTGTTTACGAAGCCACAGAAAATGTTACTTCATCGTGTATTAGCATCTTCGTAACGTATAAGCAAATTAATTATGGAATTAGAATTGAAATTGTGACTGCTTTGTTGATCCAAATCGAGAGGTCCTTCGTTCGATTCTCGGGTCAGATACTGTTCGATTTTTCTAAGACAGGCTTTCTATTAGGAATTTCTAGTAGTAGCTTGGAGTCTGGTCCTGTGCCCAATGTATCACAATAGGTAAACCATCTATTTCATGGTCGGACGTAACGTGGTGGAAACACTTCGCAGGTCTTACTAGACCAACGGAAAACTTTAAGGTGTGCTACCGTCCTCATGTTTTCCATCTACGTTACAGCAAATATGATTGAAACTGAAATTGTTAATGGTTTAGTAATTGATAGATACAAAAGACATATCTAAAACAATGATATAATGCCCACATCGCGCGTAATCCGGAAATCTTTTATTCACATTGACACCTTCACAAATGTAAGCATACATATTTGCGTAGGTACCGCTAGCTTGCGGAAAACACCTTTTGTTTGTGAATTGGATTTGAATAATATCTGGTCCTATGAGAAAAATATAACATTGTTGTTTAACTGCAGCTTTCCTAGTCTTTCAGCAGCAGCAAATTGCAGTGGAATACGTAATAAGGCAATGTTTTATGACGAAGCTTCATTAAAATGAGTTCGTTCCTTTAACATATACTGTTTTCGTTTTGATGTTTATGGGGAGTTATATTTTTTCGTAAATTGATCGACTTAAAGTAAAGTTCGTAAGACAAATTGCTATCTGTATTTTAATATGTACTAAATTATAAACATGGGTATTTCGGTAATAATACTATTTGCTACTATATCATCACACAAGACCTCTCACAGGGTAAACAGAGAGCACCATCTATCAAATACTTCTATTCTTACAAATCTGACGTGTTTCTTCTAATAATGTAAATACGAAAACAATAGTTATATTAAAGTATTTTGCATTCCAAAATTGACGTCAAAATCATGTTAGGTTAATTTAAAAAAATGCCTTCTAATAACCAAATTAATTTTTTTGCAAATTAACTGGACTTACTCCGGACGGAATGGAATGGAACGGAATGTAAGCCAAAGCCTTAATTAGTAATGTTCTTCGAAGGCTTCGAAACAATTAAAGGATGCAAAGGAATACCTCAGATTAAACAAATAGCACGTACAAAATTTACTGCCGACCGTTATCTCGGCCCAATTCTAATTCTATTCACTGGCACAGCGCATTTGAATTCCGAACACATTACGATAATCGTTTTAAGATATCCACAAGTGGTTTTTATCCACACGAACCTTTAAACAAAATGTAACGGTTTTCGTTTCAGCCAGTATGTGCTTTGGTCTATATAAGTGTTTAAAATCGAAAATGTACTCACGTGATTTATAGTTTGAATTTGGAATGTTTACAGATATTAAAAATATATCTCTTTAAATTGGTTTCTTTTAGGGTTTATGTAAACAGTCAGAATCACCTTCACTATCATCGTCATCATCGGTCCTTTTACTGTTCCGCTATTGAACACGGAACACCGCTCGAAATAAAAAGGGTTAAGGCAATAATCTGCCAAACTGACCAAGCGCGGATTGGCAGACCTGTGAATAATAAATACCGTTAATCGAAATGATACATTATGGTATAATTAATATAGAGAACAGACTAGAAATACAGAAACTATATAAAGATGTTCTTAATAGTATCCAACGTACAACGGAACAAAATAATATTATGTCACATAGCAATCGAATGAGCTTCTTATTTCACGCTTGGAAAAACGGGTTCAAACAGATTTGTTAAATATTCTGCTCCTTCAGAAGTCTATCAAAGAGATACTAACAAAGAAAAACAGTACAGAATTATTAAAAATCTTGGATATTACGCACGCAAAAATGTTCACCGAACAGCAGCCAACCAATGGTCTTAAGTGAAACGTGTTATTTCATACTAAGATAGAAAGGAGACGGATAAAGCTGTAACGTGCCTGTATAATAGCATAAGTATGTAGAAGACTTTATTGTAATACGATCTTGATTGAATTATAAACGATTGTTACATTACGTGACAATTCGTAAGCATGATGTTATGGAAATTGCGCAGTTATTTTGTAGTAAAAACAATTCTTATAGTTAAATAACACATGAACTTTTAATACACTGTAAGTCAACCCAAAGTTGATAATATATAACCATAAAATATTTTTTCTTACATTACATGTGTAATATAAGAAATGTGTATTCATATGTATTCGCTTTAGATTGACATTCTATTTTTTTTTCTTGGTGTAATAACGATGGCAATACTCCGTCCGCGAAATCTGTAGTTAAAAAGGGCGTTTGAACTTAGAAAGCTTTATCGACCACTGGGCGTAGTTAACGAACTCACCCTAATTTCTTTTTGTTTTGTTGTTCAGTCAGCCCAGCCTCAACATAAATAAAACTCCTGGCAGCGGAAGCATAATGAAGATAATTTCGAAAGGCGTTTTGCGTGTTTGGTTAGGGCAAAAATATATAAATACTCATAATTACCATTTTACCTGTAATACAGTAAAATTACGTACATTTCGTAGTCCCAATTTTGAAAACAACAAGTCGTCAAGGGACACCCAACAGATGTGAAACATTGAAAAGCTATCGAATGAATTTACAAATATAATGTTAAAACAATAAATAAATGTGAAATTCCTTTTTTAAGAAGATGCTACAGGTGATCCTAACATGTATGCTTCATCATCATCCCGCCTGTAATTACCGAAGGGATGGAAGAAGGAATGTAGTACACTTCCACGTTTCACCAATTACGTTTACATCCCATGGAATAGGTGGTGGGCCAATTGCCATACACCGGCTACAGATCCAGACTCCAAGTGACTACTAGAAATCCTAATTTAGAACAACTAATAGGACCCGACCCGTGATTTAAACCTTGGACCTACCGATCAGCAGTCGCGCTTGCAACCACTCGACCGACGAGGCAATCAAATATGATTTTCGATATTTTAAAAAGTTTTGCGTCCTACATATAAATAAAATATAACTATACATGTGTACCTAATACGATAAGTATAATATTTTTGGTATTAAATAATCGGAAATTTTCATGATAACGCATGCATTTATTTACGCAAGCAGCTGGGAGCCTGGATCTGTTGGCCAACTAACGCATAAATGACACAAATCACGACGGAGCGGACAAGTCATTTCATAGAAAGGGCGTACTCACACCCATATAATGCAAACAGCTGGACTAGTCGCACGATCAGTTGATCTGTAAGTGAGCAGGTGCACTTAGATTTGTAGTAAAATCGGCGCACGTGTACAAGTAGTGTTGCGATAAGCATATCGTCCCTCACGTTGAAGCAATCATGTTCAATGGAGTGACGTTCATTATTAGATTAGATTCCCATTACACTTCGAGAAGCTTAATTTATTATGAATCTATATGAATTAAAAGTATTTTTTTAACATTATTGCCATTCCTAAGTACACAAACATTCTTATTTTTTCGCTTCGACGAGTAATTCTAAAAATAAGCTTACTGTCATTCCCAAGGGAAATCAAGCAACAGTTCGACCTTTCGTCTCAGGCTTCCAATAAGTCCCTATATTTGCTTACATTTTTATTTTGGCAAAATAGCATCGAAAAATATTTCATAGATTTAAAAATAGATAATACGTTTTCCTTTTTCGATTTCTTGAGGTTATTAATATTATATGTCGTCGATTACGAGAATCTTGAGATTAAAATTAAAAGACACTCATTTGATTATTATTGTACCGGAATTGAGTGAACGGCGTGACGTCAC
>DWJK01006344.1:0-10543 GCA_018248815.1 Croniades pieria auraria | reverse complement strand
GGTCCTGGGTTCAAATCCCGGGTCGGGTACTATGGGAATTTTCTAATTTAGAATCTCTAGTAGTGACTCGGAGTCTGGATCAGTGCCCGGTGTATGGAAATAGGCTCACCACCTATTCCATGCGTTTAACGTAACTGGAGAAACGTGGGAGTGTACTACACTCCTCGGCCTACCGCTTCGAGGATTACATGCGTGATGTTACGTTTTCAGTGTTATAGATCCGACTTTCGCTTGCTAGTATTATTAACAAGATTAGTCTTTGAATTGGTTTCATATTTTTTCCATTTCCGAACAAGTCTTAATTCCGTGCCTCGGTGCATTAACATGTCTTCGCACCCTTTGCCCTTATTATTCACTTGTTACTAAGTGAAAAGGACTTTATTACTAGGTAGTGGAGTTCAAACTTCAATAAAATGAATAAGTATATACGACCTTTTAAAAATTTCCATACGCCTCTTACAACTTTTCCGCTTTTTGAGATACTCCTAAAGAAAGGGTCTTTTTGTGTTTCTCCGCGTAGGGGAAGTTCAATCATCTCTAATTGAAATGATTTTGTGACGTCGATTTTTACCTGTAATTTGACATTTATGTAATTATTAGCATTTCAATATTAATGGTTTATTTCGGACAATTCGTTTCGCAATTTAAAAAGTGTTGCCGAAAGTTTTCTTGAGAAAGAAATTATTTCTCGTAGTGAATGATTTCATGTTTAGTTATGTTATAAATTTATCAGTTTAACTAATACGGCTTTGGATTAAGTACTAACTTCATTACACGTAACATCACGCCTGTAATCCCCGAAAAAGTAGACAGAGGAGTGTAGTATGTACACTTCCACTTTTCACCACTTACTTTTAGGTCCCATGGAATAGGTGGTCAGCCTATTGTGATATACCGGTCACAAATCCAGACTTCGAGTCACTACTAGAAATTCTAAATTAGAAAAACCCA
Organism: Croniades pieria auraria; assembly: GCA_018248815.1. NCBI lineage: Eukaryota > Metazoa > Arthropoda > Insecta > Lepidoptera > Hesperiidae > Croniades > Croniades pieria. The sequence continues at coordinate 9,592 of DWJK01006344.1, read as the reverse complement.
ATAGCACCCAACCCGGATTTGAACCCAGGACCTCCGGACCGGCAGTCGCGCTTGCAAACACCCGACCAACAAAGCAGTCAATTTATTGATACAATATTTAACAGCAAATCATGTAATATTACCTATACTGAAATGTAGTTTCATGCGTTACAAAATCAAACCTAAAAATCTCACTTATTAATTAAACCCAAGAAGATTCCTTCAATTCATGTCTATTTATGTCTCCTTCATTGAATATTACCGGAACACTGGAACAATTAAACAAAGCCACAACTTCTAATAATAACATTTTTGCGATATGACACATTTGTATAAAAGATTTCCGTTGCTTTTTCAAATGAACTCATATTTTTATAACTGCCAAAAGTATTATTAACGACACGGCTATTTATCACTTCAGGATTATCATGACAATAAGCCCTGCACGTTACGCCGCCTCCTCTCACTTAAGGAAAGAATTTGAAAAAAAAATTAGTACGTGACGTCCAATAATCATTTAGTTATACGTCGTATTATATTTTAGTTATATAGGCTGTAACAATGAAGATAAACATCGGCGAGGAAACCTGCAAATTTCACTGTACTGCCCAGACCTGCCAAACGCATCCTTAATGTTGTCTAAAACAGCTGAAATCTGCCAAACCGGCTTTAACGCTCTCATTCTCAAAGGAGATTCCTGTCCATCAGTGGAAACATAGAAGGGTTGATGGCGATAACAAAGGACAGCAGGAATTTTATGATTAAGTTATAATAATGAACATTATTAGGGTGAATAATGAATATATATCTACTAGCATGGGACGCCCTCCAGCTAGGTGGAGTGACGATATACATACACAGGGTGGTTGGCAGTGGTTAGATGCGAAGAGCTGAAGATCGAGCTCAGTGGCGTGCCGTTGGAGAGACCTACCTCCAGCAGTGGACGGGAGCAAGCTGATGATGATGATGATGATGATGATGAATGAACGCTGTAACAATATACATATTTACCCCAATAAGTGACACATACAAAGTAACGTGTTAATCGTGGGAATATATTACACTCCTCGTCCTACCCCTTAGGGGACATTCAAAGGTTATGTTATGTCATAATGAACATGGTGCCTAAACGTAGAATTTAACAGAATAGCTGCAAAATCACAAAGTGCAACATAATTCAGAGCGCGTTAATATAAAGGTAAATATTGTGTGAAACTGTACCCTGTTAGTGTTGGCTGAAGGGCCCTCGTCAAGTTTATATTCGCTGAGCGATCACATCTAACCCGCGGCGCTGCGGCAACACCACGTGTACGTACTAACCGTTTTGCACAATACCAGCGTTCGTCTTATGTTTAAATATCACTTGTTGACCTCGAAGGAAAACCTCGTGAGGGAAACTGCACACCTTAGAATTTATAAAAATAAAAAATCTGTAATGTGTGAAGTCTGCCAACCCACATTTGGCCAGCTTGGCAGACTATAGCCTTAACCCTCTTATTTTGAAAGGAGACCCATATTCCAACAGTAGAATGATAACAGGGTAGAAAATTATTATTATTACTATATGTCGTATGTACACTCAAAGCTCTCTAGGACCTTCCAGAATTCAAACATACGATAGCATTCTCACGCGAACAACCCGTTCTAACTTAAATTTCCAATGTTTATGAACCGTGCAATGTATTTTCGGAGCTTAGATGTTACTTATTCATTTATTTATTCTTTATTTTAACACCTAAAATGTAGGTAGTTTGAACGAAAAAGATGTAATTTATTTATTCTTTATTTTAACAGCTAAAATCTATTTAATTTGAACGTAACAGATGTAATTCATTTATTTTCATTTATTCTTTATTTTAACACCTAAAATCTATTTAATTTGAACGAAAAAGATGTAATTTATTTATTCTTTATTTTAACACCTAAAATCTATTTAATTTGAACGTAACAAATGTAATTCATTTATTTTCATTTATTCTTTATTTTAACACCTAAAATCTAGGGAGTTTGAACAAAAAGCGAACCTAATGCCTAGCGGTATTCTCAACCAGGTAACTCTGTCATGTATTGTTAGAATAGAAGTTGCGCGTCGGGTCTGTATGGGCAGAGATATTCAGCACTTGGTGTTCTCTGCTTACTCTAAGGGGCCTGGTATGACGATATAATAATATTTGTCAGAATTTAGATAAAAAATCAATTCTATTGAAAAGACATTTAAATAAACAAATATAACGTAAAAAAATCACGCCTGTAAACCCCGAAGGGGCAGGCAGAGGAATGCAATTCATTCCCACGTTTCACCAATTACGTTGACGTCCCACATGGAATAGATGGTGAGCCTATTGCCAGATTCCGACCGACTACTAGAAAAAACTACTACAAATAAACACAAAAGGCAACAACATTTTTAATCTTAGGAATATTTTTATAATTAAAGCACGGGAATTAATTTAATTCCAGTTCCTGTGGTTACATTAATACCTTATAATATTTCTTCTGGGCTGAAAAATTTCACGATAAAATATTTTGTTATTCGCTAAGACGCCTTTCCTAAGATTTCTTATGAAATATTCAAGATTAAACTCGGTGAAATAAAAATACAGATCTGAGAAAAAACGTCTCAGTACAACTGACAGCATATTGAACGCGTATATTTATCAAGACGCTTCTTATTCTAGATGTTTCTACACTTGGTAAACAAGTCATTACGCTAATAACTTTAGGATTTGATAATTAGTTCAATAGGACACACGCTTTTTATGTTATAGACATCATAGCCTATTCGGTCAAGATACTCGTAGTTCAGCCTTGGCCTCCCTCGCCACCCGCATCACCATTCATGAATTAAGAAGAAGAAGAAATCGTGAGTCTATGAAGATAGCCATTAAGGTACAAGAGCAACGACAGGCCTATAAAGATAGAAATATTTAGCACCCAGTGCTGTCTACCCTGTAAAGGAGCGGGCGTGTTAATATAATAATAATAATAAAAAGAAATATCCATTGCCAATTAGGACCAGTCACATAATATGCGTTGGTTCTAAAAACCTACTTCAAAAACACTTCACATATGATTGTATTTGACTATATCGCAATAGTTACAGTTAGACCGTTTATCATCAGCTAAGTCCACTGCTGGATATAAGGTCTTCCCCGAGGGGACTTTGACCATAATCCCCGAGCCCAGCATGCGGGTTGAAGATCGCAGAGAACGTCTTCTACACGGTTAGACAAACACAATAAGAAAGTTATTAAAAATGGTACAAACCAAAATCGGTCAATGCTGACTGATTTTGAGAAAAAAAAGAAAATATTTTAAAAATGTATTCCAATAAACGATTAGGTACATTACTATTATATTGTCAAATTTTGCATTATCAAAGTATCGTTCGGTTAATGGATAATGTGGAAAGCTTTCAAATGTATGACAATTTGCGAGTGCAGGTCATTTGTGTAAAAGCGGGCTAATATCCCAAACAATAAATTGGTGTTTCTAATAGTACCGCCACTATCCAATTGGATACATTAACAAACTTTCCCATCGTTCCCGCTTGTTTATTAATCATAAGAGTGGAGTAGATTCCGCGCAGTGTAAAAAAAACCATATGTGAGCAGCTTAAATTTTTAATGTATTACTTCGTCGTTCAGATCTTCCTCCCCCTGAGATTCGAATCCGGAACCCTCAACTTCGGAGACCGTCACGGCGACCGTTGTACCAAATTTATCTTCATGATAAAGTTGAAAACGTTAGAAGTTCCTATTAATTTCACATAATTGTGACTTTTATATATTTTGTATATGGTTACCTACATTATAAAGCATTAATTAGTAATGACTAGATAATAACAGTAATGTAACAAATTACAAGCAATGATAATATAATATATGCGTTAGAATGGTAACACTGAGCTTTTGTCGGCAAACAACGATTCAGGAATATTGTGTGAAGACAAGGAGTTCCATAATGAGACGCGGAAAATTGCTGCCTCAGCCTTGCTGCCGGCTCCGGGGAAATTAAATCGTTTATTTAGAGACAACCAGACGTATATCACGAGAGAAAATGCGCTTAAGATCACGTATGAACTAATCCAATTACATGATGTTTATAAAACGACATACTCCCGCCTACGCTATCCTCGGGGAGCGTAATTTTACAAGCTGAGCGAGCTTATTTAGGAGCGAGTTCGTAAAAACTGCATAACGGAGCACAAACCTTGTTTAAACGCAAAATTTTTTCGTACTGTACTAATAAACACATACCTATCGCTCTACCCTATGCAGTCTCACTGCGCAGTGTATTTTAATCAGAAATCTGTCTTCAATATCAGTCAATACGAAATATCTAGCTAAGATAATTCATAGACGTCGTTGGTGGAATAAAGAACTAGGCAGGTAAGTAAGTATAGGAAGAAAAACACGAGAACAAAGCAATGACAGTTAAAAATAAACAAGCCTCCGTACTTGACATCGAACCAGGAACACATGTGCACCAAGAATTCATCTTCTCTTAATATGATCAACTGAGATATAACACTATTTTCCATAATTATCAAGATCACTCGTGTGTTGTTATAGGGAAAACTAAGGATGAAAACGCTAGAATAAACTGGATAGTAAAACAAATTTGAAACTAGAGAAAAAAACAAATGTTTTGCAACTCCGACATCATGTCCCTTCATTCTCAAAGACTTGTCAGTGACAAATTGATTTCAGAGGAAACAAATAACACTATTGTGTTGCTTCGTGAACTTTTACAGTCGTTGACTAATTTTCTTCATCCAAAAATATTTTCGCGACGAGAACGACATTTCTGGAGCTAGAGAACAAATTTATTTGTGTCTTTTGCTGAAGCAAATGCCTATATCTTTATTTCAAATACAATTTATTTTGTATTTGATTATATTGTCGACGTTGACTACCTCGTTAGTCGAGTGGTTGCTAACCGCGACTGCTGATTGAGAAGCCCTGGATTAGAATCCCGGGTCTGGTACTATCGCACGCCACGGAGCTAAATCTTCAGCTCGTCGTATTAATTTTGCATTACGAGTCGCTAACAAAAACCGTCGGTGTGCCGAAACAAAGCGAGAACAACCTTCAAACAAGAAGAATGACACGCGATAAACGCGCCGCGTCCCCCGCGACATTTTTCACTCGCCACGCCATTCAAATTACCGACTAAGTTCATTTTGAATAATTTATGTGGCGACGTTACTCACATAAATATCTGCTGGCGTTATTTAAAACCACCGCCATGCGACGTCGCTCCTACAGCGTTAGAGCAAGTTCGTGAGTGGAATCGTACTTCGTCGGCTTTAATCATTATATTTTTGTGCTATCTTGAACATTTCCATCTTTTTTATTCATACGCAAGGTGGAGTTCAACAATTAAATGGAGATTTTACGTAACTTTTGTTTAGAAATGAATGCTTATTAGCATTAAATCGTTAAGTCGGGTCCTTTCTGGGGTCAACAGAGAGCAATGAGTGCCAAATGTTTCCATCCTTGTAAACATTTACTTCATACACGCACATACTGTTTCGGTATTTCTATCATCACTAGCCAGTATCTGACATTTTTGGTCAATATAGGTTAGTATAAAAATTTATACGTTCTTAATTTAAAATTAACAAGATGCCATCGTCGTCAAATCGACGATAGGTCACTAGCAACGGCGTTAGGATACAATTATGACACACATTGTGTCGAACACGTATTAAATGGAACTGAAGTATACTCGGGGACACTGAATATCTGCCCACTGAAGTCTCACAATCAAAGCACAGCACTCGTTATAGCCGGAAGTCCCCCGACACTTGCCGTGCATTTGCCATTTTGGTAGAGTCTTGCAATTTATTACGACAAACTTTTGTACTTCGTATTTGTTGTTCTTATGTAACTTTACTAGATTTGATTGTATATGTACCAGCTCTACTCAGGTGTATTTATCAGTCTCTGTCGCGACCTCGCTGCAATCGGCGGGAGCTCATGAAGGACCTTTTATAGATCCGTATCTAGTCGGGCCATCCCGAAAAAATAGACATGAGTTAAGCAGGTAGATAAATTCATCATATGTACAGATTGATTTATAATTGTATTAAGGTAAATCAATAAGATATACGTTTCATTGCGAGTAGTGCTTAAAAGTAAATGTTGCCTAATTATAGATTACCGAAAGCACAGTGGCCGAGCTTGCACATTTGTTAGACATGGTAACAAATTCTTAAAACACCGACTGTTAATTATTATTTTACATTCGTAGTTAAACATATTATACCGCCAGATCATCGCCACGTACCGCCACATACCGCCACATACCACCGCATACCGCCACATACAGCCACATACCGCCACATACCGTGACATACTGCCACATACCGACACAAACCGCCACATACCGCCACATACCACCACATACCGCCAAATACCGCCAAATAACACCACATACCACCACATACTGCCACACACCGCAACATACCGCCACGTATCGCCACATGCCGCCACACAATGCCACATACCACCACACACTGCCACTGAAAGGCAGGTCCAAAAATTAGAAAAAAAAGAAGATATGATGACAGAGAATAATAATTGAGATAATAATTAAAATATATTCAAATTATTTATTTACATATCCGTTGGCATTAAAACTCACATAACATTCCTAATTCTGTCATTCGTATTAATCTAACATGTACAATAGCGTACCACAGCAGTTATAATTTCTCATTACGAGCGAACGAAAAGCGAAGAGCCGTTAGCCGAGCAGTTGGCACGGCCGCGCTGCTCGCATTAACTCAACCCTGCCGTTAGAGGGTCATGTTAATAAATAGCACTGCTTAAATATACCGCAGTGTTAGGAAATCTCGTTAAATGTCATAGGTGACGACTATAAATCATAGGTCTGTAAGGCCAGAGGTATTCGGGCTCGATGCTGTCAGGGTCGCCCTTAAAGGACTTGGCGTGACGTAATATTATTACTTGTTATGTCACTTAGTGTTGAGGTGCACCCCGTTTTAATGATGAATACTATTCTAAATAATAAATGCTATGTAACAATCATAGCTTTTTAATATTTGCTTGCGCTGTGTATAATTTAAGCTGGATGAGATCTGCGGAGAATCAAGTGTTGTAGCACACCTTGTGAAAGTCCTGTGACCAGCAGTGGAATGGAAGAGACTGACATGATGATGATGTGTATATCTTGTAAAAATTGACTTCGCTGTATAAATAAAAGAAAATAAATATGACTCGGGACATGTTGGTTTTAATAATTCAATCTCACTTTTAAGACCCGTAATGACTCGTAAGACATTTTAATTATCGCATTTTTTTACTTTATAGTATAAACCAGGTAAATATGTTACGAAATTTTCCCCAAAATTTTTCGATTTCTATTCATTGGATGTAGTATGAAAATGAGATTCTTAATTAGTAAGAGATTCTAAGATGAGAGTAATGCAGAATAGCGCTCATCAAGAGAGATCTATATTCAAAATTGTACTAAGAAGCGCTGATGAGAGAGAAGATGATAATGAGATTGATAGAACATTCGTTATGACTTCTTTGTGCACGAAACCACTTGCTCACAGCCTTGCTCGATAGAAAGCAAAAGAATGACCTGTGGAGTAACATGCTTATAGAATTTTTCAACTAAAGAATTTAGACTTTTGTCACAAGTGGAAATAAATTTAATAAAAGAAATCAATTTTAGGCAATCTGTACCCAAAGTACTGGGTTTATTAATGAACGAAAGGTGCAGCCACTGCCCGCTATTTGGCAGAGTAGTACAGCTATTCATACTCGTAGAAAGGCCAGTTAATTTGTCATATAAACGACTTCCGTTTAACATTGGGCGGTCATTTTACAAAGCGATAGCTTTAAGCTTGATTATATTAAATTTTAACGCAATTTTTTCTCAGTGTTCATGTATTTCTTTAATAAGATAAAATGGTTACGCGAGTAAATTCCTGTTTTATTAACTACATTTTATGACACAGACCCCTCACAGACCTGACGTGATATTCTTGTTATATTTACCAGACAAGTAATATTTAATCTTAAACTGCGAGTCTAGTGTAGTGACAATACTTAATTAGATTTTCTTACGAAAGGCAAAACGAAAACGGTAATGAAGAAAACAACCCTTGATTCGTTTTTTGTTATTGTTACCCATGTAATTGGATCTACGTTGATTTATGGTCTCGGGGGGATTTTTAAAAGTGTAGCGTTTTAGTCTCGAAATTTTATTTCAAAAATGAATTTAACTTTACAACGTTATTACTATAACTGAATCGTTAATAAATATTTTTTAAATTAAGAATGTTCTCTTGCCAAAGAGATGTGAATTTACTTACATATTAATCATTCGTTTCACAATTAAATGATTACAAGGTGTGACTATAAAAAGAATTCTATACCTTTTATACCCTGACTACCTTTGCTAGATTTTCATTTCTTTACATTCAATTTGGCTGGAAAAGATCGCGTCTCTACCGATAAGACCACCTTTTCCAGGGCCAGTATTTCCAAAATATCGTCTTATATGTAATAAGTTTCTAGTAATGTATAACATGAGCAACAAAAGCAACAGAACATAAATAAATAATGGCATAATGTTATGGACACGCAAATAGGTTCTTGTCATAACTCTATCTCAATTAAATCGGTATTAGCAGTCAAACTGTGGCGCCACATGTTCTAAAGTGCTGCCATAAATATGTACATTGATCGGTTGCTTTTGTCCGCGATCACGGAATTTCGAAATACTATTCAGTTTCGTCGTCCCAATCGGGTTTTACCTTAATGTGCTAATTAAGTGTCAGAAAATTTTGTTTATGAAATTATAGAAAGCTGTAACTCTTTACAAAAGTGCGATTTAAATTTAAATATCACTTGCTAACGGTGTAGGAAAACATCGTGAGGAAATCTGCATACCCTAGAATTTATAAAAATAAAAAATTCTAAGGTGTGTGAAGTCTGCCAACCCGCATTTGGCCAGCGCGACAGACTAATGGCCTTAACCCTCTCAATATGAAAAGAGACGACATGTTCCAACAGGGGAAGGACAAATGGGTCGATTATTATTACTATTTTTATAATACGTATAATAAAAATAAATCATAATCAGAGCAGTTCTGAGACCTTCGCAGTTGCAGCCATTATTGTTTTTAAATGCTTGTTTTGTTAAAGCTTCAGAACTCTTATTAAAATGAGTAGTTTATTATCTAATTGAAACACAAAATAAAAACACTTAGAGAATGGGAAAAAAAAATCTCGGATTCGAAATACATAATTTTACTTTTATTTAAATATACGTAGTTACTAAAAAAATATTGACAACAAAATTGCGTGTGATCACTTACAAAAATCAGTATGTTTCAGAAGACGTAATGTTTAAGTTGGTATTGGGCGGAACTTTGCGGAAAACCATTGCTAACAAATCAAGGTAAAGTCGTTTCTATCTGCAAATATTTTCTCACCATACTTATCACCTATTTTCCCATATTTTTCACATCGTCCTCGGTGTGATCAAAATCTACTCTACTCTACGACTCTACTCTACGACTCTACTCTACGACTCTACTCTACGACTCTACTCTACGACTCTACTCTAC
>DWJK01006343.1:0-10544 GCA_018248815.1 Croniades pieria auraria | reverse complement strand
GGCCATAGTCTGCCACGCTAGCCAATTTCGGGTTGGCAGACTTCGCACACCTTAGAATTTTTTTTTTTTAAATTTCATGGTGAGTACGTTTCCTCACGATGTTTTCGTTCACTGTTAGCGAGTGATATTTAAACTTAAAACGCACTTTTGTAAAGAGGTGCGCGCCATGGATTTGAACCCGTCACCCCGGAGCGAGAGGCTGAATTCTTAACCACAAGGCTATCACTGCTATTACTAACCTATTTACCTGTAAACTACTAATGCATCATATACATGACCTTTAATAGTATAGGAAAATATTTGAAATTAATGACTGCTTCGTTGGTCGAATTGTTGCAAGAGCGACTGCTGATCGGGAAGTCCTAGGTTCAAATCCCCGATCGACTACTATTGGATTTTTTTTACTTAGATTTTCTGGTAGAAATGTTTAGTTGTGGCTAGGAGTCTGGATCTGTTCCTGGTGTATGGTAATAGGCTTGCCACCTATTCCATTACGTATAGGACGTAATCCTCACTGGTAAAACGTAGGAGTGTATTACACCCCTCTGCCTACCCTTTCGGGGACTACAGGCATGAAGTCACGTTCTATTTGAAATGAGTTAATGTACCTATATTAATTTTTTATTATAATAATGTTCATCCTTCATTAAGCAAATTTCGTACGGCATACGAAATGATGCTGGCTTTGAAACAGATTTGATAATCGTTGATCAATTAAATATCGTTATTGAGACCGAGTGTCGACTTCCGCAATCGAATGAAATCATGTTTTTTCGTAGCAAATACAAAAAGTTAGTGATCTCATAAAAACAAACAAACTTAAGCGCATAAATTAAAATTTCCGCCTACCAATGGCAGTGGTAATTCAAGCATAAATATTACTAGGGGACCCAATAAAGACGTGTGCGCACTATCCACCTTGCCATAAATTTATGATCTTGAAATACTGCAACTGGACCGAATGTTAGAAAACCGCTCGACAGCTTTATAAATTGTATAGCGTTTTGTTGGTCTTGCAATCCGTCGGCCTAACAGTTGATTTTCAATGTTCATATCGCTCTCGGAGACTGATAGCGTGGACGGTGTGCAAAGTACCTTAAGCCTGATCGATATTCGGCTCGGTTATGTAAGTATTTGTAGTATGGTGAATTTATGGACGAAAGTGCTGTTATTACCTATCCGAATTCCCTGATAAATGAGACAATGTCCCGTTGCAATCAGAACTTCGGCTGAACATGTATCTTCTTGTTCAAGGTTTGAGCATTCTGTTTTATTTCAATAAAACGCTTTTTATTGTTTGCGATGATTTAGCAAAAGGCATGAAAATGAGAGATAGAAGGACCAAATTGAGACTTACTGGAGGACAAGCGGGATAGGTGTTGTTTACACCATGTGCATATTTCAATAAACAGAAAATTCAGTATTCTTTAGATACTGGTCACATGTACCAACACAGGTCATTTAAGAAAAAACAAAAATTTCTAAAGTTATTTTGTGTATGATGGATGTAGCAATCGGAAATGCAGAAAATGTACCTCAATATCTCTCATCTGTCTTATGACATCGATCAGAGACATTACTGTTGAGGCAAGCGCCTTCGCTTCATAAAACTAGAGCACCAGAAGTCGTCCTACATTTGTTCCTCTAACGTGTAGATCTGTTCTAATCATAGACACTAATGTATGAAATTATTGTAGGCACATATCTTATCTTCCATAAATGTCCGAACAAGTGAGGCATTGGAATTATTTTACATTTTCTCGCATTTGTCGTTTGTGAAATATTTCACCTCTCATTTAAACCTCCATGTTTGTTTTAAATAGCAGTAACTTCGCGTTTGACTACAATCTCGCCTAATCGTAAGCGAGATGTAACACGCTTGCCTAGAAATAGCCAATTCACCTGTGTTTTACACTCAAAAACTTCACAAACGATAAGGTCAATCCGTCATCAATAAACGCAGTTATCAATAGAACTAAAAACATTATTTGTTTTTCAATATCAATTACTTTATTTCGTTATGTTCATTGGACAATGCACTCGGGCTGATTAGTGGAATGCTCTTTAGGGTGCCATTAAAATAAATAAACTATCAGTAACAATTTGAAGTGTTAAGTGACCGTTGGCCATCAAAAATTACGAGATAAAGAGTAACAATGCCGGACTGGTGACTTATGAAGTGATTAAAAGAAAGGACCGTCAGCAGAGGAAATGAAAATAAGCTTTTATAGAATCCTTTCTTGTTTTGTCAGTGTTCATATAGAAAAATTTTAATAAGAAATTTAATATACCCAGCTCTATTGCAACATGCTAATAATTTACTAATAACTTAAATAACTAGTCAGACTTCATTAAAAACTAATTATATCCCTTCTCGCTGCTCTCTTCCTAACTCATTTGTCGTTAGAACATAATAAAAATAATAATACGATTCTACCAATAAAATATTTTTTTCACCCGAAACCACATTGTAATAGGATTATTCTTTTCAAAGATAGAAAATGTAAATTATTATCATACTAGACTTAGGTTGGTTTTTTAAATTCTGTGTCGATAATATCTGCCTTTTAAAATGTATAAATTAATTAGCTGATGGTTTATTACATAAACAAAATTAACTAAACTGAGCATTATACAGATAATAATATTTAATATTGCTATAAATGTTGATAAACAATTTAAAAAAAAAATATTAAATTGTTGATAAACAATAATTTAATATCAAATTACTGTGACTTCTTCGAACGTTCTCGAATAAAAAAATAACCTACATAAATTACTAAAAAGAAAAAAAAATACTAAAAAATATATTGTTGCGCGCTCGATTGGTCTGAAAGATATTATTACATTAAAGTATTAATAATTCTATTATATTATATTAATGACTGATTAATTTACGAGTAACATTAAAACCTTTTTCGTACCGATGTGATAATTTGGAGGAATAATAAAAAAACAGAACAAGAAAATTCGAAATAAAACAATAGAATTATTACAGTTGAAGAACATGGTCGTATTTTCTTGGTTATAAAAAGAAAATTCTAGAATAATTATTAAATCAAATCCAATATTAAAAGAAGAGTTGTACAAAGATATAGTGGAAAATGTATAGGCGCACGGTACATTCGCCTTACTCGCTCTATTACACTGTACTGATAGCCACAATCAGGTAACAGCTCACTTGACATCTTTATGATGTTTCAGAAACCATTACTAACGACACCTTTTTAGTTACTCGCGATAGGCTCAGGACGAGTCAGTACAAAACGTTCCGGAGTCATTGTCACCTGTGCGGGAATACTTATACATCAACTGTAGCTATCGTACGGTTAAATTACAGAATGTAAATTACATTTGAGCATGCGAGTACTGTGTCTATATGACTGAAACGTAAGAAACATGTTAGAATTATTATTCTTACTGTACCATCACGCCAGGTCGTTTACGAGGTAGGTATGGAGCATTTTACATTCATCAGTATTTTCATACGCGCATGCCGGTTCCGACGCTTCTGAAACGTTCCCATCAGCTGGTATCTCGTTTAAATTCTCTGGTTAATACGAAATCTTTTCTTAGAATTAGCATTATTAATTCTTTTACCATTCCACTGTTGGACAAGGGTCTCCTCTCAGAGTGAGTAGATTCTCTTTCTGCACATTTAACAACACCTATATATATCTGAAACTGTTGAGTTATGAGAAATGAGGATATTAATTATGAGAACGTGTAACCCATTAACGAGCGAATTTAATGAAATTCTATAATGAATCAGTAATAGATGAGAACGCGTTAAGAATTACAAATGACAATGAATGTTTAACGCACAAAATTTGATTGGGTTCCGTCCGAGTTAGCGGCGGAGTGCGCAGGAAGCACACGTATATGGCTATTTAAAAATGTATGTCGAAATGAAATCAATACGTCTGAACGTTTGGTCGGCGAGGAACTGCGCGTTATGAGATCATAAATCTCTGACGTTACGCCAACTCGCCCCTCACCCCCCCGTGTAGTGCACATCAAATGTAGTGAGATACGAATCCCGCTCCTGAATTGGAGCTTATTCATTACGCTTCACTACTCGGAATTATTGGCTTAGAAAAATATGTCTACCACTATCAAAAATCTTAAGCATTATAAGTTTAAAAGCAACAAAAAATTCGTAAATCATACAGCTGTCAATAATATGACGTATGTCAAATTAAGAAAATGACATTAGCGATTCGTTCCACGCAAAACATTTTTTAAACTATAAAATGAATATTTTATAAAATATAAACAATAAGAGGTACTAAAAACAATTAAATCATCATTATGATAAGAATAAGAAACATGATTAAATACCTAATAATAATTATTTGTTTTGATATAATTACGTAAATGTATGATGCTATCGTGGATGCTAGTTGTATCTGTGGCCTGTAAGATACAGTGCTAGATCTGAGATAACTAAACCCGCGGAACGGATAGCCGAACAGCTTGCATAAGTCATGTCATCTGATAACAGAACGGTAACGGTGATTTCCATGCAAATATGCGTGGGATGAAAAATATACGAATATAAATATTATGGAACAACACACCACGAACTGTTCCCAGGCTAGACACAGCTAATAACTAATCAGAAAACTATTTCACACACAACTCAATTCTTTTTGATCTAATGGGAATTGAACCTGTAATCCTCAGTTCAAAGGATAAGATGACTAAATACTAGCCCAACAGGCTCGTACTGTTTTATTTTTCAATATGATTTAAGCTAGTTTTATTATCAAGGTTTTCTATGATAAACAAAGTGCATAGATTTATACTGGTATATCATCGAAGTTGTTGCAAACCACGTGGGTAGATACTTAGAGATAGATGTGTCGCTTACCATCTCAACATGACCAAATCATAGACTAAATTGTCTACGTGTATACTCATAATATTCGTAACAGATACTCAAGGAGAAATATTAGATAAAATAAAATTTATTTAATGATAATGAATATCATTTTTAATTACCCATTAAGTTATAATATTGCGGGTACGATTGGCAATTTAATATTAAAACAGATGGAGATGTGTCGTTATATTACTGATACCGATATTTTTTTATATTTCATTTTAAATTTAGAATTTTTATATTCGAACGAAATTCTATATTCGAATTTCCATACTCGTTTAACATAATTTGTATCACATGTTTCGCTGATGTTTGTCTGGTTTTAAATTATTGATCAGTTCAATAGATAAAAATATGATTGAAATATTGTAATTTGAGTCGGTCAATAACAAATGTATCGAAGCTGAACTACTGATATAATATTTTTAGAAAAAATCTATAAGAGAATAATTTATAAAACAGTGTATTTAAAGCTCATATTTAAGAAAGTTCGAAATGTAACCTTTAGTCTAACTTTATAATTTTTTTAACTTTACAACCAAAATAATGTAATAAATATTTGACATTATTAATATAATTGCTAATTATTCCTCAAATCACATTTCGTCCTTTAAAAATGTCCAACGAACCAGGATTAATACGGACACGGTAAAATGGGACGTTCCTTCGAAAAATCGGCTCCTGGTGATAGTGGATATGAGCGGCGAAGTCGGTTATATTTTATCGGAAGTAACGGCGCCTAACGTACGGCCAATTTCATAATGCCTCCGCCGCCCGCTGCGAATGTGCCTCACTTATCAATTTGATATCTCCATCCGGAAAAATAATGCGCCCGCGATGAATGCGCGATCAATATCCCAATGCCTTCCAGAAAATTCCCGGAATAGATAGTCGGTCTACATATTTTTTGTGTTCTACGTACCCGAGCGTCTTCCCTAATTCAATTATGTCATACTGGCAATAAATACTTAGGTTTACATTTGGACGAACTCGCAAATAGCCACCGGTTTAAAGATGACTAATTTGTTTACACTTTGATGTATAGGTATGATTGATGTCTATAAATTCTAAACGCTTTAAAATTTACAGAGTGGGTCGATTTATATTTGAATTAAGTAATTACCATCAGTCGTCATCTCTTACACTGTAGTCGTTAATGAGGAAAAATGACATACTTTTTATATCATTTAACTGATCATTATCTTTTTACTATTTTGTTTCATCTCTGTAATGTAATTATTCATTTATTAAAAATTTGATAATAAATATATACCACACCCAATAAAAATTACTTTCAAGATGTATTACTCCCCTACATACATATCTATGAAACCAGGTCTATGAAACCGACACGCGTATAGGAACAGAAATATCAATTTACAATAGACACGTCAGGTTTGTAAAAATAGAGTTATTGGCACCGGTGCTCTCTGCCTACCCGGTAAGGGACCTAACGTGACGATACAATAATAGTAACGATAAACATTTTGACAGGATCCATTACGCGGAACACAACATAATTTTACAGACGGGGAATAGTTAAACAGACGACTCAC
This sequence comes from Croniades pieria auraria, assembly GCA_018248815.1. Taxonomy (NCBI): domain Eukaryota; kingdom Metazoa; phylum Arthropoda; class Insecta; order Lepidoptera; family Hesperiidae; genus Croniades; species Croniades pieria. The sequence continues at coordinate 4,103 of DWJK01006343.1, read as the reverse complement.
TCTGTCAAATAAGTCATCAGTGTGTCAGTTAACTCAATTACATTGAGATCAACACGCGACTACCGTTCATGATTAACAGATGTACAGGACACGCGAAAGAACACCCAACTAGTTAGAACGTAACTTCTAAAATCATTCACAACCCTTCAGTCCCTTAATCCTCAGCCATAAATCATTTAATAACGCAAATGTGCAGCCACACACTGAGCTGTTCCTTCCGCTCTAACCGCTGTCATAATATTTATTGCATGAAACTGAACTCAAAAGCTACACAACATAAGAGTGAAAATATACATCACATTAGAGAACTTAAGCCTTTATGGATTTGGTTGGAAATTGAGTCCGTTTTCAAAATGTAACAAGTACCAATAGAATTTCTGAGGAATATCATGAGGCTTGGCTTCTGTTTTTAAAACTGTTTTTGTATGTACATCGGAAGCTTAGATTTTCTGATGTGTTTGATCCGCAGGTAGAACAGATGTTAGGTACCGTCATCAACCCCTGACACGTGGGATACGTTTGACAAATCATACACGGGAATTATCCCGGGCAAGTGTTACCGTTACCATTGACCCATTACCGGAATAAATTATAGATAAGACTCGTTTCCCGTTAGTTCACCTTGTTTACAAAAATATAATAATATCTCTCATTTAAATAAGTGTGTCGGCCAGTGTCATAACTGGTGGACGTAATTTATTAAAATTATGGACAAATAACATGATAAGAGTTAAGTTTTTATGTTCGTCGTAATGTTAGACGATTTTGTAACTTTATATCGCGGTTAAGGTCTTAAGGGACGAATTCGTTAATTTCTCAATCATCACACGCACATATAACCTTTAAAAATGTTTTCTAAACACATCTGAAATTCTTGAAAATCAATGTCATACTTATATACTTGTATCGATAAGAATTTCTGTGGAGACGAGCGTAAACTTAGTAAGCGCATACAAAACTAGCTTTACCCACGACTTCGCTGGCCTTGATGTCAATATTGAACAATTTCCGATATGAGAAGTGAAGCCATGGTCATTTATAATTAGCAAATTTGTCAGGAGATCCAGTCGATGCGTCGGACAACCAAATAAAACGAACTTTTATATCTTCCAATTTTTTTCTGGATAAAAAGTACCCTATATCCGTATCTATACCACTGATAATCTGTGTACAAATCTTCATGACGATCTGTTGAGTAGTTAAGGAGTGAAAGCGTAACAAACAAACAGACTGACTATTATAATATTGGTTAAGATTATAACCAATTACCATAATAATTGAAACATTTCCACTCGCAATTCAATTGAGCTATTCAACCACGACAATGCTTTGGATAATCCCAATTTAAGGAAACAGATCAGATAATCTGACCTAGATAAAATACGGAACAAATGCGCTGAAAAAACATTTGAAGATTAACATTAAGACTTCAATAGTATGGCTTATTTTCCTGTTATCTCATAATTTTGGACGGGTACATATCTTTTAATAAGCAAACTTTCATTAAAAATAATGTTTTGAAAGACTAATCCCTCGATGACAATTGGGCGACCATAAATAGCAGTTTGAAAAAATACGGCCACGCTCCACCGCTTACCCAAAGCCTAAAAACTATAACAAAAAGATTCTCGTAATCAACGAGGTGATCTACTTCCCAATCGAAATATTCAATCGTATAAAAAGAGATCGTTAGTAATTATTAAAGCACCGTGCTTTCATCGAGGCCGTGGACAGGTGCGCTCGCGCATACACCAACAAAAGCATGACGATTTACACGGGCAACGAAAAAACTATAAGAAACCGTCACATTCAATATAAAAACAAATTATCCAAGAAGAAATAAAGATCTATCGAGGAAGCGGTCACAGTTGACTGTTCATACAGATTGACCATAGCTCTATGATTCGATTCATCTTTTATTGAACAGATGATTACGGAAACGAATAGATTATACAAAACGCTTGCAGACAATTTGGCAATATTTATTCCATTGATAAACATCAATAGAAACGTAGGTAATTACGTTTCCGCTGGTATTCCCAAAAATATACAATTCAGATGTTAATTTAGATTTTTAATAGCGAAATGTAATAAACCCGCTCTCAACAGCCTCGCTTAAACCTTTTGTTTGCATAAAATCAATTGGAACCAAAATGATTGAAGTACGAACACAGAATTATTTGCCGCAAACAACTTTTTGCAAGACCACAACTTATTCCATATTAAAATATGCAAAGCGTGTTTAAACGGTAACAAAATATGTTTTGCAAAATATTTTGATTAAACCTGGCATGTCGAAGCAATATGTTAATTTAAATGTATATAAGATAACGATGCATGAAAACAGTCACAAACAGGTAGTGGAAAAATGGTAAAATGCTCAAATCAATTATGAGCACTGCTGATGTGGACGTGGTATTACATTTAGCCACTGAAACTATATAGCCAGCCGAATCATGCCGACTTTGTGTTATGCATTGTTAATACGACCTTCGGTATCGACATAAAATAAAAACTAACAGCAGTTTAAGTATTGTTTTAGTCTTGTCATTATTATCAGTAGCTATGAGGAAGTCAATTCTGTTCAAGGTGAGCAAAAGTTAATTTCTATGTTTGATACTTCGGGTAATTTTTTACGTTTGATGACGTCTCGAATGCGTAGAAGGTTGGTTTTTTCGGCTCGCCCGCTGAACACCCGCTAATGGATGTCGCTTCGACCGTGCCAGATTTGTGTCTACTTTGTTCTCAAAATGTATTAGACACGCCAAGTATGAAGTACTTATGGTGTGTACATTAAATATTAATGTCAAACGAAAAGATAGGGCCACTCTGCAAAATTTATTTCACATCTCCACTCCACCAATGACAAGAAAACTGTTACGGCTTGCAGCGGTCTGAGTGTAACATTAAAGATTCAACCCGTCTTACCTACTTGTGTGAGGGATCGCTGCGTACTCGCCTTTGGACAGCATTTATATTTCCTTTGATTTGAGCGATACACTTTTTGCAGGGAATTTATTTTTGTATTTCTGTTTACTTTATATGTGGTGGCGTCTATGGACTATTTCTATTTGAATTCTTTTTGCTTCCTGGCATTCTATAGAAAATACCTTTCCCAGTGTAATTTCTAGCTCGAGAATTATATCATTTGTAGCTTTATAAAGGTACTTAATTCATCCGAAAAATGTCATTCTTTTCTTTTTCTTTCAAGACTTTCAAGATCTCAATTGAACTTTCATTAATTTTTAACTGTTATAATTCAATTAATTAGCTAACAATATTTTAACGATACGTATTCTATCCCAAAAATATCATTTAATCGTATTTTTGCATAGTCTATAAGTACTGTTCGTACATATCCATACAAAAGGCATGACGACAGAACAAATACTATAGCAGTGTACCTAATCAGCATCGACTATAGATATAAATGACTACCTTTGTTATATGAATATAATGACGTTGACGAACCCGATATTTCCGTTTCATATTGTGTCTCTTTATTACACGTTCAGTACAATCAATGACAGAATTCGTTAACTGCCATCGAATGTTCTCGATTGGTGTCGCGATATAAATTCTTGCAATTTACACATTTTCGATAGCATATGTAACATGTAAGCTGTTTAGTGCCTATTTGGATTTAATTAACCTAGATTACGATTAGACAGAGTCGTAAAATGACTATATGTTGCTTATACGACTGTTCATAGGATTATTTTTACGACATTGTGACAATTAAGTAGGAGAATGCGCGGGCTAATTATGTGCTATGTGCAGGTAACATCGTGTTCGACATTCGTCTTACGAGTATATGTTTACTTTGACTTAAATACCCACAGAGAACAGAGAACCAAAGTCGCCGACATAGCTCAAAGGATTAGCTCGCTGAAGCGGCAATGGGCTGGGTATATCTGCTGAAGAACCGACAACCGGTGGAGTAGGCCTGTTCTGGAGTGGAGACGTAGGCAAACATAGTGTAGGACGCCCTCCGGCCCGATGGGAGGACGTTCTGCGAAAGGCTGTAGGCAGATGCTGGATGCGACAAGCCGAGGACAGGGCGCGATGGCGCTCATTGGGGGAGGCCTATGTCCAGCAGTGGA
>DWJK01006342.1:0-10544 GCA_018248815.1 Croniades pieria auraria | reverse complement strand
ATCAAGGCCGTTGAAGAGAGCTTGGACTTCGATGGCTCAAGGATCGCCGGAGGCTCAGGCGCTAACGTAGGCCAATACCCCCACATGGTAAGTCTTCCTTTTATCCATGACCTTTCACTCGATATCTCCACAATAAAGCATCAACAATCATGTGTAATAATATATGATTATAATCATGTGTATTTCATATTTGCTGTACAGCCTGTTTTATATTTGTTTATATTGCTGTACAGTGTAGATAGTTTATGACTCGTTTCGTATCTGTCTATCGCTGGTCTAATACCGGTACTTTACATCTATAGCGTTTACGTTAGTGAAATTTAATTGGTTATAATTATTTTATCCTCCTTTCTAGGGCGGTCTGGTCATCACCCTTACCACTGGTGCTACTTCCGTTTGCGGTTCCTCTCTGCTGTCCAACATTCGCTTGGTCACCGCTGCCCACTGCTGGTTTGATGGACGCAACCAGGCCCGTCAGTTCACCGTTGTGCTCGGCTCCAGGCTCTTGTTCTCTGGCGGTACACGTATCAACACTAACCAAGTTTCTATGCACGGCAGCTGGAACCCTAACACCATCGCTAACGACGTAGCCGTCATTACCATTGCCCGGGTCAACTTCAGCAGTGAGTATTTTCTTCAATGCAAATTCTTATTGGAGAAGGAACAACTTAATTCAGATCAATAAACATTGTCTTGATTTGTGTTATAAATCCAAATGTCAATATTTATTACACATTCGCGTTAAAACTGTTGATCTGAATTTCCTGAAAGTTCCTATGGAGTTCAAGCATCGGTAAAGAACATTATTAGTAAGAATACTCGTAGTTACTCAAAATATTTTTGAAGCAACCAAAGGAATATAAGGATAGGAAAGCAAGATTAAAAACTAATTAAGAATTCATCAAAAGAACTATTAGGAACAGTGGTTCAGAATTTCCTGAAAGTTTCTATGGAACTTAAGCATCGGTAAAGAACTTTACTAGTAAGAATAGTTACTCAAAATATTTTTAAAGAAACCAATGGAATATGGGGATAGGAAAGCAAGATTAAAAACTAATAAGAATTCATTCAAAGAACGATTAAGAACAAGTGGTTAATGCTGTTGCGAGTGTTGCAGGAGATGATGTACTTCTACATGGTTGATATTTGTATATTTCTGACAGCCGCCATCAATCGCATCAACCTCGCCACCGGCTCCAACAACTTCGCTGGCACCTGGGCTATGGCTGCTGGTTTCGGACGCACCTCTGACAGTAAGTTCCCTGACACTGCTATTATGATACACCTATGTCCTTTATATACACGTTTCTAAAATAATATTTTAAACTCGTGATCACAACGACATCAGTTACCAGTTATTTAAAAATACCTATTTTTAATATTTATGAATAATATTATTTTAAATTCTACCTCAACGGCTATTTACCTGGGTCTGAATCTGTTTTAGCCGCGGGCATTGGCACCGGCCAGTTCCTGAGCCACGTCAGCCTGCAAGTAATCACCAACGCGGTGTGCGCTCAAACCTTCGGTTCAGTCATCATCGCCTCCACTATCTGTACCAGCGGTGCGGGCGGCAGGAGCACCTGCGGTGGAGACTCCGGTGGTCCCCTCCAAGTTGGAAACACTCTTGTACGTAATACAATTTTGTTCACATCCCTGATCATCAGAATCCATAAACCAATAGCATGATTCAATATTCATGCCTCTATTTGATAATATCAGAATTAATCTATGATTTAACTTAATGTAGTCTGTACTTCAACAGTATAGTAACAAGTTACTATTCAGTACGTAGTCGATTAAAGGTTGCTGACAAAGTGAACCAAACTGTGACGCGGGAGCTGCATTTTTTGAACCATTGCATCGCAGTATGACCACAGAATTGGAATGAGCTTTCCATCATCATCCATAATCATATTAAGAAAGAAATATTTTCCCTTGCAGATTGGTATCACTTCCTTTGGCTCTGCTGCTGGATGCACTCGTGGTTTGCCTGCTGCTTTCGCCAGAGTCACCTCTTTCGCTTCTTGGATCCAAGCCCGTCTATAAATGCTTCAGATAGAATAAATGTTACTGTTCTCTAATTTTTTTTATTATTATGTCCTTTGAAGTGTTACAAGTTAATTTTGCGTAACATTTTTCTTGGTTATTTAAAAAATAAATTAGGAAATAAAATGAAACGAGTTACTAGGAGTGTAAAGTTCAAAAAGTGTTTACCGGCAGCGTGCATACGCACACAGTTACGCCGTGCATAATAGCGTTGCTCTGCAACGGATTCTTTACACCCAAGAAATATATTTGTGTAACATTGCAAATTACCATATTAGACATACCTTGGTTGATTGGACGCATATAATAAACGTTTGTGGTTGTACTCTAACTACCAAAAATATTGACCCCTCGGAACAAACTCCAACTATAAGACTGCTATTAGGGACCTTGTTACACTGGACGGGAAGATTTACCTGTATACAAAATTCTCGAAATCGCCCAGATTACACTGATCCCTCCCGAAGTAAAGTATTATTAATTATCTTTGTTAGTACACTCTTTTTTTACATTGAGACAAGAGACAATGCCTCGAACGTCAAGAACTCAGCCATCATCCGGCGCTAAATTACAAGTCGTGCAAGTACAACAATGCAATTCAGAACCGGACTTGAAGCGAGAGCGGGAACATGAGCATGTCGATACACTGTCTCGAAATGTTGCGCGACGGTTTAAAAGAAAGCATAATGAAGCAGACTTAATCTCGACCATGGATGAATTAAAATCTTCGTTTATTTTTATTTTGGCACAACAGGAGTTAACATTTGCTGCCATTCATTGAATAATCACGGAGATTAAAAATTAAAATGAGAGCATAAGCCAATCTTTAGACTTTATCAAGGCAGAATATGAAAAGTTCAAACGATTGTGTTAGGTGAAGAAAGAAAGGCGTATATACCTACATACAATCGTACAAGCATCGAATTGACAACTTGGAGCGTAACAAACGCTCTGGCAGTATCGAATTACGTAGTGCGCCACAACAATCGATGGACAATAAAGAGTTTCTGTGTAATATCATGACAAATCTCTGTAGACTATCAATATGATTATTGTACGAAGCGATATAACGGATGTCTTCCGAATTACACCAAAAACTACAACGAATAGGCCAATTGTAGTGGAATTTGGGACAGTAGTGGAGAGGTAGAGGAAACATATCTCTTATATAACCACACGACTAAGGAAATTAATTTATATTTTCAAAGGATTACGTACTGTTGCTACCCACCGTTTACCCATACAAAGGCTCTCGTGGAGTGCTTAGCTTCTTATTGCATTTGTTCGTGGGGAGGACCAGCTAAAACATATTCTCGATATCGAATTCGAATCGAATTTTGCTGCCCCAACAGATTTACTAGTTTTTTGCCACTAATGATAAAAGTAGGGAAGAGTACGTCTGCCAAATAAAAGGCAGGGTCAAGAAGGTCGGTGGGCTTAAAAATTGAATATCCACCAGTAAGAATTATCCGAATCGAAATAAAACGACGCTCATACAAAAAGGGTAATTAGGATTATTAAGAAAAAAACAAAGGTTTCTATAGTAACACAACAGCGATAAGACTATGCTATATTATATATTTTTCATACGCCGTCAAAATATGTGAACAGATATAGCAAGACATATTATTGTACAGTAACGATTGCGAAGATAAATTTTATTGTTACTGTCTGTAGAATATTGATTGATGATGTTATAGCTCAATATATTATTTGAAAATATATGGACTTATTGCCCCGTTGTTACGAAAGTTTTTTATAATTTTATTGATCGCGTTCATAAATCTACTGCGATGGATGTAGGCCTAATTATGAAAAGAAAACCATACAAATATAACATCACGCTTGTAATCCCCAATGAAATAGACAAAGGAGTGTAGTACATATACTCCTATGTTTCATCAGTTACGTTTATGCCCCCAATGGAGTTGGCGGTGAGCCTATTTCCATGCACGGGGCACAAATTCAGACTCTGAGCCAGTAGTAGACATTTTAGGATAGAAAAATTGACCAAGATAGTAACTGATCCGAGGATCAAACCTAGGGCCTCTCGATCGGTATTCGTGCTTGCAACCACTCGAGCAAAAAGGCAGTTTACAACCCACGACCACATACAAAAACATTTTTTTTTAACGTATTCTCATTTAGTTGATTTGCTAGCTCTATCTGCTTTCCAAAATTTCCATAACGATCTGTAAAAGGCCCAGTCTTCATAATATAGAATTTTCGCGATTTTGACTTCTTCTGTATTTATAACAAATGTCTGGTTAATGTAGTGTTTTTAAAGTTGAAAACAAATTATAGGTAGAAGGTGCTAAGTTAGAAAAATGCACTTAATTCCCAATCCAAATTTCAACGACCCATAAATTCAGCAGAAGATTAAGTGACAATTATTGTGACAATTAAGTGACATTTGTTACATAACAAAACTGTCTTTTAGAGTATTTGGTGTTGTGTCATGAATCTAACAATGTTGTTCAACAGCTTAAGTCGCAGGGCGCCCGTAACTGGTGTCTACTTACTCGTAGATGCCCTCTTACTCATGTCAAAATTATACTGGGCAGGCTCTGCTATGTTGAATGCAGGTCATTGTAAATTATAAAACAAAACGTACCATCATGTCAGTAATCCCCGAAGAGGATTATAAATTATCTTTAGCTTTAATTGTTAAGGCGACTGCCTAGTTAATCGAGTGATTGCAAGGGCGACTGGTGATCCAGAAATCATTGATTCGATCCCTGGGTCGGGTACTATTTGATTTTTCTAATTTAAAATTCCTAGTAATTACTTGGAGTCCGGATGTGTGCCCGGTGTATGGTAATATGCTCATCCGCCTATTCCATAGTGGAACGGAAATGTAACTGGTGAAAGGTTGTAGTGTGCTACACTTTTCTGTCTACCTTTTTGGGAAGTGCAGGCTCTTTTTCGCAAAAGAAATTAAACAACCTCAATGTTTTTATTTAATGACTTAGTTAATTATCGAGAAACGATATCATCGAGGTTACTGCGTCAGGAATATTTTTGGAATTGTTTATATTGAGTTCGGTTAGGTTTGATGACAGTTAGTAGATAGTATAGATGTTTGCAGTGATTCGCTAACCTAGTAATTTTAAAGAAAATTTGATTTCAGAATGAACGAAAAATCTACTTAAATAAATACTGATTAATTACCACCCTTTTTAAAATATTATTTTTAACACCGCCTGTTTTCCAATTTTGTCCATTTTGCGAAAAATATTAATATCTTGCTTCGGATTGGCTGCAACTCTAACAATATTCTGTTGGACATAACTTTTTTCCGAAAGTGCTAGAGGCCTGGAGCATATTCCACTATGTTGTTCTATAGTAACCCACATAGTTCAACAGTGGTAAGGATATTGTGTCACTGTATTGGTTGATACTTTGGTCCAAACTAATTCGGCAATTTAATGACCAGTGAGCAAACAGTGAAAAAATTGATATTGTTATAAACAAGAAATATATGAAATTGTTAATGGAGAAAACGTGTTGACCTATTATTTAAAGGTGAGGAAGGGAACTTTTCAATTGGTCATTACGCAATGAGCTGAGACAAGCCAAACTCAGAATTAGATCGGAATATGTAACACTGAGCTGTAGCTAGAAGCGAATTAATAGCTTTCTGATTTATTTACTGAACCTTTTATCGTTCTATTGTTTCACACAGGTATCCTTTAAGAATGAAAGGGTTAAGGCCGTAATGTGTTACGCTATCAAGTGCAAGTTAGCAGACTTCGCACGCCTTAGAGAAGAATATTTTTCATGAACATTATAGAAAGCTCTAAGGAATATTCTAGAAAATTCTCTTATAACCGTAATATCTGGATTACTCTTCGCATAATTATCATAATAATCGTTTATATGTCCTTTTCCGAGCACACTGCTATCATATCTTGTATTTTTGTTGGGTTTTTACAATCTGTTGCGTTGATTTTGATAAATTGAGTTTGGGCTTAAATGTTTTTAATTTCTTTAATCTCTGTGATAATAAATATTATCGCTATATATTAAGTACCTGATATTACAGTATAAGATGCAAGGATCTTAAACTAATTCTGCAACAAATTTTTATTTAACTGGCATAACTGATCTTGGAGGAATTTTGGCCACTTGATACGAGTTCATATATTGTTGATTTGATACTCGTTAGGTAGCGCGAAATTGTAAAACATTTAACCACATCATTAAGTGGTAACAGTAGTCGCTGACTCAGTCAGTAAGATTTGAACTTTGCAGTACTGAATTCATTGTAAGGTTCCCTTTCCATAAACGTAACATAGTGTCACGCTAGCGTCTCCACGAAGAGGTAGGAAAAGGAGTGTAGGAGAGTAGAATTCCAACATTTCGGTGATTATGTTATACGTCCCTTGGAATAAAGCGTGAGTCTGTAGCACGCCGAGGACAAATAACCTTAGCTCCAACCTATATTTTTGTAAAAATATTGACGGCACGTGATTTCGTGACGAGTTAAAAGACCCAGAAATCATTTTCAGGCACATAATCGCAACTATGGACATTTCGCATAAAGTGAGATTCCCTAATAATAGCAGTTATTTTGAATGCGAAATAATTGTTAATGCATATAACAAATGTGAATTTATCTCATAGATTCTAGCGATTACGTGCAAATATACCAAGGAGGCAGTAGGCAGTACAAGTGCATTTTTATACATTTCTTTGGTTTTGTATACGATTCGGTTGCAAATATTTTAATCCACCGCAATCAATTTATGAGCCAGTTACAAATTGTAACTAATGTTCCATGAAATTTTAAATTATATTTCATGAAATTTTAAAATGTTTCATGAAATTTTAAATTGTTTCACGAAATTTTGAATTAAGTTTCATGAAATTTTGAATTATGATTCATGAAATTTTAAATTACGTTTCATGAAATTTTAAATTATGTTTCATGAAATTTTAAATTGTTTCATGAAATTTTAAATTATGTTTCATGAAATTTTAAATTATGTTTCAAGAAAATTTATAAAATATTGTAAAACAATGAAAAACTGGGTTATTTTCGTATTTATTACATTGCTGTGGATTATTATAACAATCTAAAAGTACGTTGATAGCGGTAATAAGAAATGGAATTATAAGCTCAATGGGGCTGTAGAGATATAGATAACGAAGTGAAAAGGACTTTCGAAATGTCATCTATTTACGAGTAAATGATCTTCTAAACTCAAAGTTTTATCCACCATTAGATTGTTTTAGTCTACTGCTGGATGTGAGCCTCCCGATGGGTATTTCCTAACACTCCCCACACTGGGCATATGGGTAGGCGATCGCAGAGCACAGCTTCTTCACCGTCTATTCTTCTGCCCGTCGACGGCCAGAGCATTTTACTTTGCTATGTAAACTAAGCATAGTATAGCGATACCCGGCTGTAGTATACTAAGATACACCACATGTAGGTGAGGTGAGCTCTGGCTCCTAAGGTGGACTTTGAAACCCCTTAGACCCCACATTACACTTAGAATATAAAAAACTCCCGCCTGCGGGCGCGGTATTGTTATTATTAATATTAATATATCATCACTCCAGGTCCTTACATGATAGGCAAAGAGCACCAAGTGCCAAATATTTCTATTCTTACAGATCTGACGTGCTTCTTCTTATTAATAAAACAGTTCTTAATGAAATTAGATAACAAGAAAGGGATTATTAAATCTACTGAATAACAATGAATAGTAAATGCCTGGTAAGAGACACTTGTACGTGGAAAGAGGAGACAGAGTTAAAAAAACATTTTGCCAATATGTCATACATGAGTATTAGAAAGTAAAAAAATTAAATTAAGATGCTATTATCATCATCATCAGCTCGTCATCGTTCTGCTGGATGTAGACAACTTCAATAGCACGCCACTGTGCTCGATCTTGATCTCTTCGCATCCAACTACTCGTATTGCCCGTATTATTTGCAGTACTTCAGTATAGACAAAATTTGCTCTTGTACACTTATCCTTATTAACTGCGACTTCCTATCGATTACGATTTTATAAAAATTCTATTTAAATTGTACTGTCTGAAGATATGAGGAGAAGAGCTACTCGTATATATGAATTACATATGAACAAAAGATCTTACTCATTGGCGTGCTTAGGTCGTTGCATTGGCGAGAGGCTTATGACGAGCAGTGTACGGAAAGGGGCTGATGATGATGACGATAATGATGATGACGTTGATGACGATGATCACGATGATGACGATTATGATGATGATCACGATGATGACGATTAAGTTTATTATTTCCCCACTCACTATCGCATAGCTATCGTTACGTGGATAATAAGTAAATTAATTGAAATATATATTTACATACGGTAATGTACGCACATGTACTGTAATCTAGTTGCATATACATATGTATTGCCATCGGCTAATTTGGTTTTGAATCCGATAAGACAAAGCTTTGATATACGATTATGACACTATTGGAAAACCCAGAAAGAGACCACCGTTATCAAACATTTTAATTCCAAATCCAATTTAAATCGACTTATCAATCAACAAGTTCGGACCAATCAACTGGGTTATGTATGACAACTCTGTATGTGTACTTTCTTTAACGCTCTTTTCAAATTTCTATTGCAAATTCTTACTTGTCAGCATCTATCTGGAGACAGTGAAATGGTGTTCGAAGAAAAGTCGTTAACAAAGCTTCGGGTGAAGTTAGGTCATTGTTATGGTGGTTGGTCCTTAAAAAGATCAAGTAGTTCCCATTTTTACTAGCGCTATGACAATGCATTTTCAAATTTTAGATATGAATGTATGCCCACTCAGCTATCTGAAGGTATCAGCAAGTATTTTTCTTCATCCACGGAGTATATTCTCATATCGAAGATTGGTCTTTTTTTACTCTCTGTTCTCTTGTTGCAAATAGGGAGAGCGAAAGTGTTTTCCTTCTATTTTCTCGAGACCTTATTGCAAGCTAGCTATTGCCTGCTCGTTCAGTAGTTTAGTGTTCACCAAATAACGGTTATTGTCTTGATTGTGGTTTAAGATCATTTGACATCCTAAAAACGTGGAACTTAATGACTGGAACTTAATGGACTTTTCGATAGGTTTTCGAAATAATGCAAATATACGATATAAAAGTTTGTTATGGTTAATTTTATGTGTATTTTATGATTACTTGAGCAATTTGCATTTCACCGGCTCCTGTCAAAGATCCAGGGTTCAAATCCTGGTGTACATCTATGGTTTTACTACTTTTAAATTGAAATAAGTCCTTTTTCTCACAACATATCGTGCAGTATTATCGCGACACACGTTTCATAGCTACATGTTAGGCTTCGATCTTAGAAGAACTACTGATCTGAAGTATTATAACTGCTCAATTTATAAATATTTAGTATTATAATTACTGAAAAGCTAAAATTATTTTGGAGGCTAAATGCTTACATTGACACATTTAATCGTTCAAATTTATCCTGCTGAATTTATTGTTATATATTCCTATTCATTAGTACATAATTCTTGATCGGTTACACATACATGGTAACGTCCTGTTAAATATAATTGAGACAATGTTGTGACAAAGTGTATTAGCTCGTAGTAGATATTTTGCAACACAGCGAAAACCATAGCAACGGGTTAGAGATCCCAACACAATGTTTGTATCTGCTCCTTTATTACACCCATCTAAATTACAGTCCACACACGCCTCAGCGCAACTCCGTTGCACACTATGTAGATTCAAGCTCTTACAGCTGCACTCACAAGGAGTAGCCGGCGTCGGATCATGCCCAATCGACATGAGTCCATAAGCATAATAATCTGGGTAGATGAATTGCCAGGAACTAGGAAGGCCTCTCTTAGTCACTACATCACGGCCAAAATCTGACTATCAACAGATTAGTAAACAAGAACATAAAGAAAATTAGGAACCGAGAACATGAAAAAGAATCTCCAAGAAACCCTCCCAACAGATCAAATAAGCCCAGGATCGGAATCAGTCTGTTGACAATTGTTGAACAATTGGTTGAACAATCCGAACTGGTTTTTCTTCAGTAAGGTGCAGATGTTTCAGTGCCTTCCGATATAGAAGATATTCGATACTGGGTCGGTCAAAGTAGAAATGATGCAGTATACTGCTGCGAAAGTCAAAATCATACTACGTGTCGGTATAGAAACCTCTTGAAAAAATTTATCGTTATAAAAAGTTACAGATATAATAATCCTCAATTAATTAAGATAACGTCGTTATAGTGTTAGTTGATAGTAGATGAACCTATATATACGGTTTCTCGGCCAACACAAGTTATCAAACCTGAGCCTCTTCGCGATGAAATTGTTCGTAGTTATTCTGGGCCTCGCTGCCACCGTCCTGGCTTACGAGCCAGTGACTCTTCACTACCACGAGAACATCGGTATCGCCGAGGCAGCGCGCATCAAGGCCGTTGAAGAGAGCTTGGACTTCGATGGCTCAAGGATCGCCGGAGGCTCAGGCGCTAACGTAGGCCAATA
>DWJK01006341.1:0-10546 GCA_018248815.1 Croniades pieria auraria | reverse complement strand
ACAACATTTTCGACTCGCACAGATTATCTCAGTGGAGCATAAATCACGACATGATGACTCGTGTTGCGCAAAACGGCATACACGCGCATCATGTACAGATAAACAAATTAGTGTTAGACTTTTAGATGAAATTCCGTGTCATATGAATGTGACTCATAATTCATATAGTGACAAGTTGGTGCTAATATCAACAATGTAGAATCATATTTGGGCAAACAAAAAAATAGGATGAATTCAAGTCGTCTCCAAATAGTAAAGTTTTTATCTGATAAGGCTTCATATTACTTGCAGGAGAAAGGCAAACATTAATACGCACCTAGCAAGTAACTATAAGAGTACATTTTAGTTCAAGCAACAAAAAAATCCTGTGATGTCGAGAAACATTGAATTCATTCTATTATTGGACGAGGAGACGAGGAATTGCCAAATATTAACAAACATTGAATAACAGGGCACGATGTTTGTAGCGTTGGGCGAAGCCACTTATCGTCCATTACGCAATGAAAACAAACAGCGGGCAGCTGTAAACAGAATTGTTAGCAACGATAGCAGAAAGGGCGAGCAAACAAAAAAACTTCGAGGGCACGCAACGAGCTCAATCCGAGAATACCTTACAGAACGAATTTAACGCAACTACCTACATTTGAAAAATAAATTACTTTTGATCACAAAATAACGAGAAGTGCTAAGATGTAATTTATTTCATTAACGTAATGCTTAAGGCACTTTGAAACTGTTACGTAAAGACCTTCGAATATATAAGAGATATATGAGATAATATTCACAGTCCAGATCATAGGTCACCACCAATCACGGCTAGAGGATTCCGCAAAAGAGGCATCCATTTTCCTCTGTGAAGCAACACACCGATTATATATTTACATCCGAGAAAACTACTAATTAATTATTGGAATATTATCACGCCGAGTCACTTCTCTTACGTGGTAAATACAGAGCATTGATTGTCAAAGATATCTGCCCTTAAACACCTGACGTGCCTCTCCTTAATCCATCATTAACTTCATACACGCACGCCGGTTTTTACACTTGTTCAAGCAACCAACAAAACCAAATTAGTGGTTAATGGAAGATCAGATCCAGAGTGTACACGATAGTTACAAGAAAACTTTTATTTATAGATCTTAAATAATAACCCACACGGGGTAAGTTATTACCGGTGTAACTTATCTTGAATCATAACAACACTGTGCATATGATACGTGAACACAGAAGCTATCGCGATTAATTTCGCGATTGACGTCAACGGGACACGTGTCAAGTGACCCGCGACCCCCATTACTTAGTGCATCGGTGTAGTCTGTTACTTAGCATCGGTTTATAATTCTCTTGACAAGTGCGTACATGTCTCGTTTGACCTCTAATACTTCCAATAAAGTAACTGATGTTTGTGATTCGAATGTGAAGTGTGTCAGAATGGAATTCCTCATGTGACATCTACCCCCTGTTGGTCATATATATCATGAGTATACAATAAAAAGGAATTGTAAATTTATCAAATGATTAGGGACGAGTACAATTTTCGGGCATGTTACGAACAGCAATGATTCGATGCGTAGTGGGTGATCACATATACATACATACATAGGTGCAGACAACATAAGGACACCCAAACATGTAGAGCTAGCTACAACAGAGATTTAAATTCATAAATACATTATCTACTCGACAGAATATCGTTAAGGGAATTCATTATCATCTGTCTAACCGGTAGAGAACAATACAATAACTTCTATCTGACAGCAGAAATTGAGTACCCATCATTACTGATGTGCCTTTAAAAAAGTTATAAAACTAAGCAAAACACTGGTTATATTTAAATTGTTTTATGTTTTTTTCTAAATTTAAATAAATTCAATTCGATACTCATGCATTTGCAGTTTCTTAATGTGTAAAGATCACACAAACATAGGAGACAGCAGATGCGGTCGAATGTTGGCAACTTGAGAGATTCTAATAATCTACTAAGTGTTGGTACGTGCTTAGTGTGAGCGTCCATTTATTACGTACTGGCGTTAAGTACAGAAAATATATTAAAAACACATCCCGACATGATGTTTAGTGAAATTATATGAGGTGACATGTAACTGACATAGTATAAATATAGTTATTTGTTACTAGTGTACATCAGATTAATAGGACCATCAAACTATTTAGCGTTAAACTATTAGATACGCATCTTTTCGCAAAGCGAGATTTGTCTGTCACCGTCTGTCACGTTGGCCGACTGCGGGTAGATAGACTTCACACGCCTCTAAGAAAACATTACGGAGAGCGCTGCAGTGCGTACGTACGAATTACGATCTCTCGTGTCAATCGACAGCGTTAAAACGCAATATATCAAAAGTAATATTCAAATAGACAATTTAGCATTTACAATCAGCCACAAAGATATCAATCGCACATGTTCATTATACGTTTGATAATATAATATCTCGCATGGATTGAAAGCTTTTACATAAAGCCTTAAGACGTGGACGGTGATCGTGCGACTTACAACATTCTTGAGAGTTTCGATAGCGGGTCGTCGGTGTGCACAATATCGCGACAGGTAAATAACGTTATTATCTTACGTAATCTCCAGCGGTCTAACTGGATTGATCCATAACCTGTACATGGCGCACCACGATTACCGAAAGCCGCGGGTCGCACTGACAACGGATGTACGATCATCGTAATTGTTATGCGGTTTTATAGCTCATAATCACTCGTGACCACAGCTTTGGTTGTTTCAGCAACACTTGCTGCTGTATGCAGCAAAGTTAATAAAATCGTTGTGATAACAATAGGTATACTGGACATTTTATCTTTATATTATTATCACGTTTCGGGTCAGTTCTTCCTTTAGATGGTAGGCAGAAATCGCCGTGTGCGAAATATATCTCTATCTTTAAAGATCTGATGTGGTTTTTCTACATTCATTAATTCATTAACACGCACGCCAGTTGTGGTGACTTCTGTCTTCGATGCTTCATTTCTAGATGTATTCATGGATGTCTTATCCGATGTTAATAATTGGTTAGATATACTGATAACATTATTAAAACCGACTACAGCTAGCTTCATCACCACGACGGCAGTAGCGAACTAGGTGTTACGATGTTTGATGGAAGTGAAACAATTATCTTACAAAATCTAGGCGTAAGTGAAACTTTCGCAAATATGACAGGTCCGCGCCGTAGGCGGTGTCCTCGTTTTGTCGGAGTCGCACGTAGCCGCGGCAATATCTACTCGTATTTTATAGGATTTAACCAAATCGGGCGTTCATAGCGTAATTACAGCGTAGTAATATGCTTATGTTTTATACAGGCGTCTTATTTTACACGTATGTATTAATAGCGTGCAATAATCCCACAACGACCCACTTTGGGTGCCTTTAATTTTTATGTCGTTGTGGGTAGGACAATAACGATGTTGATACTGAATCGTTGGGACATTGGACTTTTGGATTTTCCAACTTAGATTTTTTAGTGGTGGTCCGGGATTCGAATTCGTGCCCAGTGTATGACAATAGGTACGTATTCCATGGGTCGTACAACATAACTGGTAACCGTGGGAGTGTATTATACTCCTATGCCCACCCTTTAGGGGATTACAGGCGTGATGTTAGGTTTTGTTACAATCATTAAGTCTTATCGGTGGGGCGGATTAATGTGTGTGGATTCAAAAGATGAAGTGGATGTTGGTAATCATCTCGTAATTTCCTGCAGAGCGGACAGCGTGGAAACTTTTTATATCATTTAAAGCCTTTTAACATTTAAATCGACTTTTAATCAATTACAGGGAACAGTAATACGTTTATATCCAAGTTATATTTATCACGATGTAGGAATACTATATCAACTCTTATCTGATGATATTTGCATTACAACAGCATCATCAACATCATCAGCCTTTGGATGTTTACTGCTGATCATAGGCCTCCCTTAATTATGCCTCCCTTTATTTGCATTCTTTCCAGTCCTGTGCCTTACGAATCCAGCAGTATCCCGCTGTCTTCTTCAGGTCGTCAGATCATTTGGTAGAAATGCCACCTACGCTCCTTTACCGAACAGTTAACAACAGCAATAAAATTTTAATTAAAACTGCGACGACCTGGTAGATGGGAGACGATGTGTTAGCGTGTTAACTTTGTGTTTATGCCGTTAATACGACATCTCTTATGTACCAAAACACAGTTCACGTTAGGGCTGTCGACTCACATTGAATGCAACGCTTTAATCGAATTCGAGTTGTAAGTTCGATAGTTCAAAATACCATATTCCTAAGAACACGCTGTGAGACAAACATATAGGATGGAATGAAAAATAGTTAGTCGCCATGTTTTCACAAATTCAAATAAGACACAAAAAACATAACATCACGCCTTTAATAAAAAAAAAACTAATAATGTAAATACGCTAAACAAAATTTACATTTTAATGATTTTAAGCTTATATGATCGCGATCCATTTGATATATAAGGGGTTATCACTATCTTTAGCAAAAAAAAAAGTTGGCAACCCTAGTTATCGTCGACTTGAACCCGCGCCCGTGTCAATATAAACACACGTAGATAACGGATGATAAGGTGGTACAACAAGCTGGCAGCCGCTGAGTTTATCGGTTGAGACTTTGTTGTTATGAGAACTGAGCCCTTGAGCCTCCAGAGCGAGGAGGACACGTGCATGTTAGGTATAAACAACTCGTCTGTGTCTGTGTTATTTCAGTAATTTGCTGTCAGTGAAGTTGTTATGTTTACGTCAACAGAAAGGGACAAGTTATTATATGATGTTTATAACTGTGTTGACTTTTCGCACGCATTTTTTTTCTATTAAATAAACATAATCTTAATTGATTTTATTTCGTAAAATAGATATTGAGTGTTAATTGCATCTTGAGAAGTTAGGGACAAAACCAATTAGAATTTCATTATGAACAATTCGGTGAAACGACAAATTCTTTAATAAATTTGATATGAGGTGAGAAGTAAAAGGACGATGAAACATCGAAAGTTTTGTGTCTTTAAAAATTCTGTAAACAACCACGCACACGATTGGCGATATCGCAAAATTAAAATTCAATTGAGCATTGCGAATTCTAACTTTCTAAAATCACCACAAAAAGGCTCGGCGAACAGAGAGCGGGCAGCGGAACCGGCTAAATTGAAAGGAGAAGGAGAGTCAGCGGTTAATTGGATGACATCAGTGTCAATGCAGACATTCGAAGCACGTTTACAGAAACAATAAACGATTCATAACAACGCATAATCGCGATATCGCGGTCCGGCGATCGGCGATGCAATACGAGATACCGCCGCTAATGAAGTGAGTGAACTTAGATAGCATCACAACTGACTATTGTCGCATGTCTTCGAATTATCAGTCACGTTCATTTGCTTACTATTGTTTCCTCAAGCTTTCTTTTCTTACATATCAAATAAAGACCGATGGTCATTGCAATTAATAATGGTGACGTTTAGTAACTTACAAAATATCTTAAATCAGCGTTAAGTCTATTGGAAGAGTGTAAGAGTTGAGCGTCTCACGCTGCTTTCTTCAAAGTGAAGAGAACCACCTAAAAGTTGTGCGGATGGAAAACGTGTAGTGAAAATGTAGAAAGCACGAAAGAAGGAAAACGTACACTTTCCTAAAGGAAACACGCGGCGATTCTTGGTAACGCGGCAATTTAGTGTGTGATCCGAAAGCATCACACCACTCGGACTGTGTAAAAATACCTACAAGTGGAGTTTCGAGCAGAACGAGACGTCGCAAAAGAAAAATTGCCACGAAATAAATTATCATTGTAACATTTTATTCTGTCGGCGGTTGTAAAACATTATCGTCCTTGAATCGTCACCGCGGACACGACTTTTAATACCCGCGAGGGTGATCCAAGCCGAATTCGCCGAGTGTGCGTGACTCACGAGGGTTTTGATAAAAATTGTATTATGTGCCAAAACATTATAGTATGGTTTCAGGTGACCGTTGGCGGAGTGCCCGCGATTCGTGTAAACAGTCTATTTCAGATCTACGTACGAGTCAATCTCATTATCGATATTCTATCGGATCGATCTTCGCAGAACATCTGATCGTCCACGCGTAATGTTCGCATCCGTTCAAGCGTATCCATAGATCGATGACTAAATATTTAACAGCAGTAACAAATTGCTCGATCCATTAATTTACAAATGTAAATGTGAAAAGTAGCTGACATTTAATACTGTGCGTGATCACATGGATATTAATAGGAATGATAATAACATAAGGAAATATTTGTGAGCTGAATTAAGAAATTTACGAACTAAAATAAAATAACACCAAACAATGGATACCAAATATAAGTTCCACGACGTACGTATACTATTTGAAGACGCAACCAGCGAGCTGCGCTCGCGCACGAAACCGCCGCTTCAATATGATGCAATGGAAGAGCAAACACGCTGACATATTACACGAAGCGGATGACTAATTTAAATCCAGCTAGTGTTTGATCAAGCTATCAGCGGCGGTTCGTATGAAAACACACGGGCGCATCATCGCACGCCAAACCGAAAGCTTCGCAAATGTTTAAGTTTGACTCATGACTAATTCGTCGGACATTAAGTAACCATTCGGCGGCGGGGTGGACGACCGGCGCTGTTTGTCCAACGCGTCGAGGGCAGGTTCAAGTATTTAAAGCGTCGGGAAGCGGCGTCGACGAATTTGATGGACAATGACAACACACAAGCGGAGAGTAGAGTTACAGCAAGTAATTCGGTACGACGGCCTCGCGACCTCTCGAGACATTTTTTTGATGGATTACTCTACTGTATAGCACGTACCTCCGCCTCGGTAACGGGGTCACCCGTTTCGAAGACATCGTCTTACCTGAAACAGAGAGGAAAAGTATTAGCTTACGCAAAGTAAATGTAAAAAAGATATATAAAAAAGAGGGACGACGAGAGGCAACAGGTTTGTAACAATGGCATATTATGTGAATCATATGGAACGATCGATATATTTGGCACACGGTGCTTTCTGTGCATCCTATAAGTGACCTGGCGTGTTGATATAATAATAGTATGCAAATAGCACTGGACTAATAACCACAAATTTTCCAACAGCAGAACGTCCCACGCGAGCTCGCAAGCAAGGTCAATGATTTTACTGCTAGCAGGATTAAATCCCACTTTAACTAACGTGTACACGTGGCCAGATGTCTGTTTAACGCTAATTTACGAAGCACACAGTTATTAGCACCTCACATAAGCCAACGCAGACATTAAGAGACGATTATTTGGTCTAAGCACGATATGAAACACGGAAAACACTTTGTGCATCGCGTGGATCTATTTGCTAATAGGCAGTGATAAAAAAATTACATGTAAATATTTGCTTGACGTTGAGCTTAGTGGAGAGACAGATGTTACGTCACATCGTCATGTTGTTTGAGAAATGTCAGATATACTTGTTTTCGTATACGCAACTGTTTGTGCCATGGAAATTATTATTTAACTGTTCCTATAATGGAAAACAGTGATAAAACTAGCAGAAATATTTCAAGTTTGGAATGACAGTGAATATTTGACACTTGATTCTCCTTTAATTCACTTAATAGGTAACCCTTCTCTTTCTGAGAGGAAGTCCGTGTCCAAAAATAGGACGACGAGAATATTAATGATGCTGGAAACTTTTTAAATAATTAGACATATAATTATGTACAAGTTATTTAAAATCTATAAAATTCTGGTCACTTCTATCAACACACTCACGGGTTGTTTAAAAAAATAATGCTTTTGTTGTTGTTCGAGTCCAAACTATCTCCGAACAAAATTTCAGCAAAACCGACTTAAAAGTTTAAACGTAATGCCGTAACGAATTGCCATCAAACGCGAGATACTGTGTATTTATAAAATGAACATGTGATGACAGTGGGTAGACATAATGAGACAAGTAAACAAATGTAAATAATGTTTTTATATAAGATTATAATAATGGCGGAAATCGAAATTAGACGAAAATTTCAAACGTTCATAACGTTGTATTTTTCATGTCAAAGGATACAGAGATCTACATACATATATGCCACTTCTTTGTGATACCGTTTGATCAGACTATTTAAGCGTTTTATACTGTATACTAAAATAATGAATATTTTACGTCTATTGTACATAAACACAAGAAATATACATATACTCGTATGAATACAATTCTGCGAGATAACCGAGTGATTATATTCCATTAGCGATACTTCTAGTTGAGAAACAGTTGAAATATGCTTTAAGTGTGTGATCTTAGTAGGTCTACAGCTAGCAGTGCAATTATTAGAGAAAATATAGCATAGCAACATATCGACCTGCCCGCAGAATAAAGTTCCATAAGAACATGTGACCAACACACTTTTTCTTTATTTTTTAGACTATTTAGATCTATCTTTTATGGTAGTGCAACAAAAATTTAAATAAATAAAAAAATATTTAAGCTTTTGTTTCCCTACCATAAAATATAGGCCTAAACAGTCTGAAAAATATAGAAAAACTATGATGGTCGCATGTTTTTAAGGAACTTTATTCTACGGACACGTCGATGTATATGTGAGGGACTCTATAATTTTTTTTTTATGTTAAGCAAATGTAAATGTTCATATTGACGTAGACATTTTCTAGTTAGAAGCAAACTAAGATATCTTCGTTAGGTGTATCGTTTTGAACTTTAGTTCATACAATACAACTTATGCTTTAATTATTTTATCTTCTGCGTATTATCCTTGTCTAAATATATATTTTACAATTGTCTTTTCAAATGAAACATGCGTGATATACCGCAGATATTTAAAAATTTAATCGATATAGAACTCTAATAATACATTCCATTATGGGACATATAATGCTGGACATATAACGCTGGACATTGGTGAAACATGAAAGCGTACTCGTCTCCTCTGTCTTCCTCTTCGAGGAAACACAGACGTGTCATTTGTTAAGTTTTAATTGACATAAAAATGTCTTTTGTCCAACTGAAAGTTAAACTTAAAAGTCGAAATTCTATCTGCGGCGCAAATCAACCGTAATAATGCGGAAATGTGTCTAAAACTACCATTTTGGGCTTGGAATCCTCAAAAATTGTAGTTTTTACGGATTAGAAACCCCTTGTGGGCACTCGGTTCTCAGAAGTGAGCCCGTCCTATAGGGCGCGGGGTCATCGGCCTAGGCGCAACCGAAATTCGAAAGCGCTAAAAAAGTTACAAAATGGCCGACCGGACCTGTTACCCGTGTAACATTACTCTATGGCAGGGGTTCGCGCCCAAACGTTTTTGGGGCCCTCTGTTAATTAATTTAGAAAATTTACTTGCTTAGTTTTCACGTATACTTTAGTATATTCCAAATTTATAAATTCCGAGTCAGATAGACAACTGTTTTAACAGATCTTTTGTAAATAGTAATTTCACAAATAAGAAATACGTCAACTGATACATCGAGAATATTTCGTTTTTTACTTATGTCAACATTGAGATTGTAATTTACAATATTGCATAGCCTCACAAATGACAATGTAAATGAGGTGGAATGCAATGTCATCTTCTCAATTTTTAAATTACCTAAGGAAAATGTTTCTACAAGCTATATATTTCGAGCAAGTTGCAAACTCCTGGCGGTCCTACTCCTTAGAACAAGTTACATTTCACCCGGCACTAACACACACACATTACACACACACACGTGCGAAGAACACACGAATGTAGGTACCCAGTAAGCTATATTCAAAGGTCTGCATTTTAAAACATCTAATTCACTTTTATGGATTATTACAAACATAAATAACACTATTTGATAGAGTTTCCCGCCAATTTAGTTCCTTATACACCATCTAGTCTATGAATAGTGAAACGTGGGAGTGGCCTACACCGGCTATCCCTTCGGGGAAATGTAGGCGTGATGTTATGTTAGTCTACAGCGTTACTAGTTCTCTCAATGCCCATTCTCTTCTTCTTTAAGCATTACTTAATCAATTAATTTTAATGCAGTTTATAGTAACTTTAAACTTTTTACCACAAATACATACATAAACATAAGTTTGTATGCGACCAGTATTGCACCATAAATTCATAATATATCGCCATTATTAGTATCGCCAGTATTACGAACCGACAAATTGTTACTTTTTACTCTTTTATATTATAGCAACATTGATAAAAACGTTCTAAATTTAAATTTTATTTCGTTATCGCAATTCGTAATCGCCTTTTAGCTATTTCTCACTAATGTAGATTATAAAATTAAAGTGAGTGCTTTTATACAACAAATGTATTTCAAGTCTGGCAAATTAAGGTTGTATTGGCAGGTTTTACTAAAATTTTATGTGACACGTTCCTTATCAAGCTTTTAGTATTTCCGAGCAATACTCACATTTCGAAGTATGAATGTATGTATGTATGACTCTGTGTACAAATATAGTAAAGGCTCATAACTTTCTTAAGTCGTAGTGTTTTTTTCAATATTTCATTCCCTTTGAATCTGCAACGTCCAAAACTAGCGTGCGTGTATGAAAAGAATGATGAATGTAGAAGA
>DWJK01006340.1:0-10548 GCA_018248815.1 Croniades pieria auraria | reverse complement strand
GGCGGACTACGGCCTTAGCCCTCTCAATATGAGTGGAGACCCATATTCCAACAGTGGAATGACAAATGGGTCGATTATTATTATTTTTATTATTATTGCAGATAAGCTGTCAACCTTCCCCATATTTACAGAAGTCTCTACATCAGGATTTTGTAGATACACGCAGTAAAAATACCTACTAATGTTGGATCGATATTTTTTTTTTCTGTGTATAATTCACAACGTTTTTTTCAAAATTAAGCCGGTCAATTTTCCTTGTTTTTATATCAGCTCTATCTATTATTCAATTCTATGTTAATCTGTTCGTAGAAACCCGTGAGCTAAGTGTTACAATACACAAATCATTCTGAAAACCGTACATACTTACACACATATTCGGTTGCAATATATTATTTACCTAACGTTCGAAAAATTTTCAGCGCTTTGCTAAAATACAAAGCAATAATATTATTCATGGAATTTCGTATGTTTAGTTCCGTAATGAAGATGTACAAAAAATATTAGTTCATTATACATACCCGTATAGTCTTGTATCAATCTAGTGTCTAGTATATATATGAGTTTAAAAATCTACAACAGACCAGTCCTCAGCCTCCCCCTTCCCGTACGAACATGAACTACTATCCAAGGAGACATCGATCAATATAATTTGCGGAAAACGGAACACGCGTGGACCTAATCTCGCGCTCGTACATACATATATGTTCTTTTGATTTAAAAGCGCGCCGAGCCTTAGCAGGCACTTCCGCGACATAAATAACAGTTTTCATATATATACATTGGTAGGTATGTATGTACGTTTACAGCACTTCCTCGTGCCCCCACGTGAAATAATTTGAACTTTTATATATTGTGGATATAAGCCGTGTACGATTTAAGTTATATTTGTGTCCGCGACCTTTAACAACTACAGCCGATACTAATCAGGCGTTTTGAAGCGCGAACGTTGATAACGCGCGTTTGAGAAGTTGTCAAATCCTATAATGTTCACATTGTATGCAAAGGCGCGCTTTTTAGCAAAAACACCAGAAGTTCTATGGGGTGCCAATAATCTGACTTTGAGCTTACTGCTTTAAAAACAAATTGCGTATATATGAGATCTTGTTTCGTAAAACGCGCGTTATCAAAGCATGCGCATTAAAACGCCCAATGTGTAATACTCGTATTTATTAGATTATTATGGACACTTCGATCCTATTACATTGCCATTAGAACGTGAGTGGCCTTAACCCTTCTCATTCTGAGCGGAGACCCGTGGCCACCAGTGGAACCGTAACAGTGTTGATGATGATGGTCTGGAGTACCGCTATGGAAGTCAGTAATAAATCAATTAATCATCACTTGCAGTTATTATTCGTATTTATGCACATACTGACGAGTTTGAAAACTATATCAATAAAATTTTTCAATTAGGCAAGTAGTGATTAATGTGGAATTTACTAAAGTCCATTATATACATATATACACATATGTACATAGAGCTACATAATACGAGTACTACGTGGATAATGAAGCTGTCCTCTAGCAGTTCTATCGAAGTATTAACATACGCAGAAGTAACCGGAATAAGTCAGGTAATGTCGACGATAAAGCATTTTAAAAAAAATATTATTCACGTCTCTGTGACTGATTGCGCTGGCAATTAATTAATCAATTTGTATGGCAACACCTTGTGTATATTTACGAAGCCATTCAGCCTTAATGTTCTTTATTTGTACTTGTGTTGTTCTCGCTTTCGGTTGCGAGAGAACGTAAAGAGTTTTATTTCATCCGGCTTTTATCGCAACTTATGCCGCATTTGTGTATTACGAGAAAAGTTAAATTTAATTAAGTAATTTATTATTATTAATTAAATGTATGAAGCGATATTATATAGAAATCCATTTTTCATCGTTTAAATTGATACAACTAATTTTATTTAATATATAATTTAAATATTTGTGGTTTTTTTCACATATTATGTAATTTAGCATTTATTAATATTTAGGCTTTCGCATAGGTACAATTTTATCATAGATATATAACCAAAGACAACAACGAAGTTACAGATTCCGTATAACAAAGAAAAATGTTTATATGCACTCAGCGGGTACAGGAATCCTGAACCGCAGACAGCATGGGCGCACAGTGTAACGAGATGACAAAATTGCCAAACGGTTTTCAAACATTATTGTAGAGTATGAGCTTAATAAAACGTAAATAATATAAAACGTTTGTCATGTATATTTCCATAATATTTTCCATCAGACTAACTACCATGTAATACAACCATGTAAACTTCTGGAAGTCTCCGTATATTTAGACTTATGTTTTTAGTCAGATACGTTAACAAAAACCATGGAGTGGCGTGCACATGAAAAAAGGGCCAACAAAAAATTGAACCTGTATTTAATTATGAACAGTTTTTAATTAATAACAGTATTCAATTACAGTTCACACCGAACTATGATACTGGACTGATTAAAATGTTAATTGGTCAAAAAAAATTGTTTACGTCGGAACAACAAAGAGGTCATGAAAAATGTTATTATTGTATGAGACAATAGGCCGCCTCCAAAAAAACCATGACCTTCCTTAATAGTCATGTATTTTATAAATGTAACACGTGAATGACATTAGGGCCCGTTCACAGTTGTAAGGGTAGAGCACGATATCCGATTCCTTACACTCTCTACATACTCTTCATGCGCGCCATCGAACTGTTGATAAAAATTATCTAAGAAAATATTGCGGGTATTCTATTTGTAGAAATATACATGTCAAAAGTGTAAATCTGAATCTACAAAAACGTTAAAATATTTAAGGAGATTTGTCAATAAATGCCTCTATTTTAAAGCAGCGTAGGCTTTTAAGAAGCGTCAGAGGAGTCTCTCATTGCCTTGGCTGCCTTTTGTATCTCTATCTATAACAGATTAAAATGTTAATTGTTGTCTTGTCGGCGTTTGAAACGTTGAATTATTCATCGGACGGACAAAATCGGATTTACGGCTAGTTCCTAGTAGTTATAAAATTATCGTTTATTATTATGTTATCATAAATGTGTCTCACGGTCTTGTCCGTTCCGATAGCTTCCGGTTTCGAGACTCGTTGTGTTGCGCGTTCCTTGGAGAGCGGTTTTGAAAATGGTCTGTGTTGTATGTTTTCAGTGCAATGTGGAAACACATTATTAATATCGGGTGCGATGTTTAGATTGGCATCGGCTCACTGAGAGTGCACTTACAGGAATTGAGAACTGCTAATATTGATGTTAACAAATTTAAGAATTGCTAGCACGACTGCCGATGGGGTAGTCATAGGTTCAAATCCCGGGTCGGATACTATTGGATTTTTCTAATTTAAAACTTCTAGTAAATACTCTTAGTCTGATTTGGGCCCGGTGTATGGCAATAGGCTTAACACCTATTCCATGGCACTTAAACGTAACTGGTGGAACGTGGAAGTGTAACACTCTCCTCTGCTTACCCCTACGGGGATTTCATAAGTGATGTCGCGAATAACAAAATGCTTTTCTAATAAAAGCTAATAAACCGCAAGCACTTTCGCACGAAACACTTCTTCTGAATTTTTTAGAAATGCTTCGCACTTTGAACTGTAATACATCTTTAAATATATTATAGTTAGTCATAATTATGAAGACTTATGATTTATGAATTATGACGGAATATTCCACTAAAGGATTCATCATAGTTTAAATAAATAAATGCTAGAAATCTTATATTAACATGACATGGGGTTCTTCAGGAAGAGCGCAAAGAGAGCTCTCCTTCAAAGCCGGCAAAGCATTGGCCACCCTTCGGGTGTTGCAAGTGTCCATAGACAACGGCGACCACTTACCAGCAGGTGGCCCGTCTGCTTTTTTGCTAGGCTAAATATAAAAAAACTTAACAATACTTAAATGCGTAGTTTAATCATGTTATAATAATAATAATAAAATAAAAAAGAATCATGTTATAATTAATAAGAATTATAATCAATGATAATCCTGCTATGTTAATTACGAGTGGCGGTTGTCGATTGTAAGTTCACTCCCTACGAGCACGGTTCGCAGCTCTACGAGTGTCTCTCATGTCGTGCAAGCTGTGCACCTCTCCACACTTGTAACACATAATGTACTTATATATGTGCATACGTGTCTGCCTACCGTTTGCGATTAAAGGTTAATTCCTTGTGGTTGAAGAAAGCTCGTAAATGCTTAAAACACTTCCGCTCCCGGCTACGCGACGGAAATGAAACAACTCCTATCGAAGACTTAACATATCACTGTGACAATATGTGTCTTTTTAATATTATTATTACTGTTTTAAGCACCCTTAATGCAACGCGGTGACAGGTTTATTTAAGCTAGTAAAGAACTGTGTAAATATTTTATATATCAGTAAATACTTGTACAAAGGAAAAAAAAATATAAAGTATATAAATATATATATAGAACACATGTTTTATTAGATATTGTATTATGTATTGTTTTCTGTGGTGACATTATAACCGTGATTACTTTATTCCATTCGGTTCTTTCTACCTGTTCATTATAATGGCTGAATTTTATAAAACTGACCTACACTAACGATTTTGTGTAGTACGAGTCAGTCAGTATAGAACCAATAAAACACCGTTAATCAATAGAGAAGTACCACCAGTCTTATCACCGTACATATATATACATATATATGTATATGTCTACAGGAGTCTTACGTAAACAACACGAAATCAAATAAGGAACGTAGATAAGTGGACGGCTGGTTAGTTCCCAATTTGCTTCGTTCGATAATCACGCAACAACAACAAACTTAGACAAAGACGTTATATAATACGACAGAACGTAAGTTTACGTAGTAATTACGGGCCGATTGGAAAATTAACGTGAAAATTGCCATAATTGTACATGCGTCAGTGTTGTTGACGAGTATTTAACGACGTAATCGATATGTGGTCGCCATAATCAGTATGCAACTGCAGTTGCAACTTGAAATGCGCTTAATAGACAGCAAATTGGGGTAAAATTAACGTAACATCACGCCTCTAATCCCCGAAGGGCTAGGCAGAGAAGTGGAGTACACTTCCATGTTTCGCCAGTTACGTTTAAGTCCCATGAAATAGGTGGTGAGCCTATTACCATACACCGGGCCCAGATCAAGACTCCGAGTCACTACGAGAGATTCTAAATTAGAAAAACCCAATAGTACTGGACCCGAGATTTGAACCCAGGACCTCCCGATCGGCAGTCGCGCTTGCAACCAACCAATCGACCAACGAGGCAGTGAACGATTAAAATTAAAACACGTATAATTTTATTATGAGATATAAATATACTATTAATGTACTACTCCCTTGCGTCGCCTTAACATAGAAATTTGTTTCATTCAGCAAAACAAGGAATCTTACGCGTATTTATATTTGGGTTGCTTTTTGTTTGCTCTGTTGACTCTTTAACATAGCGAGGTGACAGAGCTGTAATCAATTTGAAAATTGATAGATTAGTTGAAATATCTTATACCTAAAACAGTATGGATGTCAGCAAATACACACACATCGTAATATCTTGTCTTAACAACTTTTCTATAACAAAAACCCTTATAGAAGACGAAATGCGAAATAAGTAGAAGTATCCAATAGTTCTTAATGAATTTCATGGAGATATCTGTCAACAAAGCACAAAAAAGGTCAAGAAGAAGACTAAACATTGATTACTACAGTTGTGTAAGATAGTATGAATGAAGTTACTGGTCAGTCAATAGATCGCTATATCAGTGTCTCGTCTAAAATACGTAAAAAGAACCCTTAGTGAATACTCAAATACTGTGCGCTACTTGACGAAGCTGCGCGCCGCGCGGTCGCCGACCCGCCGCCCGTGACCCACTCGCGCGAGCGCTAAACTCCGCGCCCGCACTTGACTCCACGCGGAAGTGACACTGACAGTTGAACTCTGTTCCGAATCGCATCGTTTATAGCGCTGTCGCGTTTAGCAGAGAGTTCTATTTTGTTTTTGATGCGAAATATCTATTGGCGCGCGTGGGTAAAACCGATTGTTGGCGTGGCGACGTTTGCCGTGGTGACGCGTCGCCACGCCAACAATCGGTCTTATCCGCGCGCTGCTATAGATGTTTCACATCAATAATTAAAATAAAGTTTTCTATTTAGCTGACAGGGCTCGATAGCGGTCCCTAAGACAGACCTATGTCTAGAAATTGATTCAGATTTGCTGATGATCTTAATGATGATCTGACCGTTACTTTTCTGTTCGCATAATTAAATTTCGTATTTTAATTTGAAATTATTACACCTATGAAAAAAATTATGTTTGCCATTTTCGTTGCCTTTTAGTTAATTTGTATGATATATCATTAAATATCGATGTTAATCCTTTTTGCACACTGACACCGAATTATTGTTATTCTATTTCTGTGTGCAATACTGATTCTTCGCGACACAAGATCGCAAGAAGTGATTCTTTAACACCCGATAATGTTGCTTACATTTGCTTGAAACACCTTCGCCTTTCCATGCAATTAACATTTTCATTTAACACAAAACGTTACCGATATACTGCACCGGTTGCGTTACCGTGTCCCGCATTACGATTTAGTACGTAACACTTGCACCAGTACTGGGTCAAGTGCGCTCGCGCCAAGTGTCAAGGGACTCCGCCTTTTGTGTTTGAAGTTTGCGGTCTCGTTGGGCGAAAACGATTTTAACCATCTTTTTTTTTCATTATAATTGTAATTTTATAAGAATCAGCAAATACTGGCAGGCGATAAATTTATGCTTTTTTATTTATATACAATATAAAAAATGCAATGCACAAATTAAGCAAAATTCATATTATATTTTATCTGAGACCTCTACTGTCTAATTTTTGCACAGTTTATCTAGGTTTTAAACAAAAATATAAAAAAATTGCTTAATATCCAAGTACGTTTCGGAAAAAATATTCACCTTCACAATAAAGTCGTTATCTGCACTTCGTGAATTCTGCGTCTAGTATTTCTATTTGCTTTATAAATGTTTACCGTTTATTTAATAAAATTCAAAGCCTACTGTATTTCATGTTTAATATAATTATTTTGTTATTACATCTGCCTGTTTATAGTTTAATCGCATTTCCAGCACTGGGTCAAGTACGGACGGGTAGTGGAAGGCGGAGTCAAGGGCGAGTCAATAGCGCGAACAAAATACATATTTCGCAATCGCTCCCTTGCGTTCGTCTATTTGTTTCTTTTATATTATTATTTTATTTTCAATGTTAATACTACTTAAATATATATTTAAGGTCCTTATAAATAAAAGATTGGTTCCTGAAAGTTCACAAATGTTCTCATAAACATGTACCCTTTTATTGTTTTACTATTCGGCACGAGTCTCCTCACCAAATGATTAAAGTTACAACCATAGTCTGCCACGTCACTCAAGAATGGAACAATAGAAGTGTAAAAATAAAAAATTCCTTTGTCTCGATTTTATTCAAAAATCCGACATTATTAATATCTAACCAAACTAAACTCGGTTACTACCTAGCCCCCTATTTGTAACATTGTTATTTTAATTACCCAGGATATCCTGAACAACATGTCATACACCAAATGCTATGGAAGTGAAGATGAACAATTTGGACCAACCAGAAATGCGAGAGGCAACCGAGCGGAAGTCAATATGATAAACGAACTGCTTAGCAATACAATAACTCTAAAATAGAACTTAAACGTAAATTAATAAGTAAATAACTTGTTTATCTCATAAAATAAATTTGGACTCATCCATATACATATATATATATTATGACATGTATTGTCTTAAATCTACGCAAAATATTATATGTACTCGTATGTACAGAAAATTTCCTGGCGGAAAAATTTACATTGCTGAGACGATTTGGATAAAATTTAAAAATTTTACGTAACATCACGCCTGTAATCCCCGAAGGGGTAGGCAGAGGAGTGTAGTCTACTCCCACGTTTCACTAGTTACGGTTACGTCTCATGGAATAGGTGGTGAGCATATTGCCATACACCGGGTACATATCCAGACTCCGATTCCAAAATCCAATATTAGGTCCGACCCGGAATTTGAACCCAGGTCCTCCCGATCGGCAGTCGCCCTTGCAACCACTCGACCAACGAGACAGTCAAATTAAATTTAAAGCATGTAATAAAATGCTATTCGGGTTTGAAAGGGTATTTGACACTCTCTGTTTAGCGCTCTCTACCTACCCCATGAGAGACTTGGCGTGACATATGTAATAATAATAAGTGTATTAATAGCTACACTCATCAACGTCGGTGCGCGATGAGCAGTGACACGCAAATATACATCTGCCAACTTACAATGTTTCTGTAGTGTTTTGTCACTTTCGGAGCGTTTATAATTTGTATAGGGAATGTTTCTATTACTATATTTGTGTTTAAAAATAGCATATTACTTAATGAAAGTAGAACAAAACCAATAATACTAGTGGAAACTTTATTAAAATCATCACATATGTGTTTATTACGTGCTTCAATTAATTAGACGCACATAATGATTAGATCGTCTCGTAATGATGAGATTTAGTTCTCGTAAGTAACATTAAACCATTCCACTTGGGTGCATACTACTACATGAATATAATGATTACCATCTCGAATGGCTCGTTATGACATAATAATATACGTTGTCCTACACACAAAACTTGTACTATTTATGAATGGTTTAAATCAGGGTTTCTCAAAGTGGGGTACGCAATCCCCTAGGGGTTTGCCATTCGGCGGTGAGGGTTAGCGACAAGATTTACTTAATGGTGGCTGGTGGAGTCAGAATCTAAGGTTAAAGTCCAAAATTACTCCTAAAATAGGCTCAATTTGCGACAAGAAACAAACTCACCCATCACATTAATTTTAAAAAGATGTTTCTTTTGGCACTATATTTGTTACCTTTTGTTAAAATGAAAAAGCTTTATTTTCTTCAATAGTCAATTTTATTATTTTCTTTAGGGGGATTTAATTAGTTAGTTAAGGAGTTCGCTGTCATTTCAAAACTTTTACAAAGGTTCTCTGTCACGTGGAAACTTACAGTGGTTCGTGGAGCCAAAACTTTGAGAAACTCTGGTTTAAATATTGGCTTAAAAAGTATTGGCTTATAAACACAATATTGTCGACCACTTGGAAAACAAGGTTTAGATCAGGCCAATGAATCATATTTATCTAACAACATTTAAGATGAAAAACATTGCCAGCCTAATGGTATAGATATAGACAGGGCTCGTGGGTTCGAAGTCTGGAGATTGTCTTCGTGAAGAAACCTGAGTACCTTAGAGTACTCTGTTGTCTATAGCGTTATAAATTCTGCTCACTCACATTTGGTCAGCTTGGTAGCGTATGACCTTAACCCTTCTCATACCAATAGGAGACCCGTATCTTCAATTAGAATGATAAAAGGGTTGATAATGGTGCTGTTAATTGTACTCCTAGCTACGTTTAAGGGTTGTAGGCGTAACCGACCGGTGTAAATAAAGTTGTTTTATAATAGTCAGCAATAACGTGGAGTTAACGATCGTTTTGTTGCAGACGCGCTTCAATGATGTCGCCGCGCCAGCTCATGCGCAACTCCAACATGACGCAGAAGTGGCAGCGGCGGGAGATATCCAATTTCGAGTATCTCATGTTCCTCAACACTATTGCCGGTGAGTTTTCCTTATTATTGTTGTCTGTTATTGTTTACAAATCTATCTATCTGTAGATGGATCTGAAAGGTCGTAAACGCCGTTGCCTCGTGTTGGTCGGATATTTTTGATTCCCGTAAACTTTTTATTCGTGCTGTTCTAAACACACAGATGTGTCTTACCAAAAGGTTGTAAAAGCGCTTGCCACTTGATGAGCATGCTATATTTGATACACATCCACAGACTTGTTTTCTCTTATTGCCTATTAATACACATACATATATATGTATATCTATGTATATGTCTCTAAAAAGTCGTATCCTCCGTTGTCTCTTAACGATAAAAATACCTCTTTTAACACACTTAAACACTTGGAATTGTACAAGACATTAGCATAACCATAAGCATAAGTTTTAAAAGAGCACAGAGACTTGTATGACATTCTCTATGAACTCTATGGTTTATGTTGTTAAAAACTTTAAGAGAATTAATTAAAAAATGCCCTTACCGCGCCATTTTTTTTTTTACATTACTACAAGCAAATGGACCACAGAATCTTAAAACATTGCCTCCTATTCAAATGCGTCATCGATTTAACCGCAATGATAACGATGTGGACTCAGATACCCATTGTTTTGAGTACATTACAATACACAAGTCATCATCATATTTTTCCTGTCACAGAACCGGCCTTTGCCATTAATTGATTACAATGTAAGTGAGAGTCCATTTTTCAATCGAGAGAACAAAAGGCTTACTGCTATCTTGTTTTCCGTAACTGAATATAAAAGAAACAATATATAGATGAGAAATGAAAATAAAAAAATCCGTATCTTATTATATATGATATAGCCTAGTGGTTTGAAATTCGACCTCTCACTCCGGGAGACCGGGTTCAAATCCTAGCGCGCACCTCT
>DWJK01006339.1:0-10550 GCA_018248815.1 Croniades pieria auraria | reverse complement strand
CAGTGTAAGTGGTATCGTTTTGCGCTTTCTTATGTTTCGTCTGCTTATTAGCGTATTGAAGGGGACCGGGGGGGGGGGGGGGCGGGTGGGGGGGGGGGGGGGGGGCGCTTTGAAAAAAACGTATAGTGTTTATTTAGTTTAAGGGATGCAAGTGGGTTAAATGTTCGCGAGTTTAAAATAATGCCGTTTTTACGAGGTGCGGATGCATTAAATGTCACTATTACTAAGAATCCGTTGTAAACTGATTATAATTTACATTTAAAATAGAAAAGAGAAATATTATAACCTATCAAGTGATACAGATTGTGAATATCCTTGCAATTATTCGGAAATGTGTCAATGAGATCTAAATCGGAGTTTAAAGGAGCGATATTACCCGAAATATATACACGGGTGGAATTCAGTACGAATGTACGTATCTGTATGCCGAGTAAACATATACTTCGTAGCTAACATTTATACATACATAGATACGCTTCCATTTATCTTCAAATATCACTGTTTATAGAAAATTTATATTATCTATTTAATTAAAACTCACACAAGATTTTTATTTTGCTTAATTATTATTTTTTTAATTTATTTACTAAAATTTCTCGATGGATTGTTTTAAGTTTTTCTCTCACCGCTACTAAGCTTATTTGACCATATTGTTTCTTAGATATATATGTGACATTTGTTTTTTACTCTAATCG
Source organism: Croniades pieria auraria (assembly GCA_018248815.1). Lineage (NCBI taxonomy): Eukaryota > Metazoa > Arthropoda > Insecta > Lepidoptera > Hesperiidae > Croniades > Croniades pieria. Next base: position 9,855 of record DWJK01006339.1, on the reverse strand, counting down.
AGAATAAAGTATTATATCGATGTCATTCTGTCATAATGTATATATACGTATGTTGACAAATTTTTTTGTTTGTAATCATCATGAAATGTACAATATTGCTCAGATGGGAGCCCCGTAATTAGGTACGTGTTTACGTTCAATCTGCGTCGTACTTTTTATGTATGGCTCCTGCCACAACCGCATGACATTCGGGCTTTAATACACGTGTTATAAGAAATATAGTTTAAACCATGTGCTTGTGAATAAATTCGCTTCTCGCCGTCGATATGTTACATCGCAACCTGGAATTGAACGTAGGAGGCCGGCAAGGATATTATTATGATACGTTCGTTACAAAGTTTTATTTTTGTATCGCTGAAACTCATAAGTAAATTACTGTTCGAGAAATAATAGAAAAATTTATATACTACAGTTGTATATTGAACATTTTATCGAGGTGTGCTACTAATAAGTTAGTTATACGAGTACTCGTTTGAATTTATTAAAGTGTTGCTCAAAACGTCGTCGGCGACCGGCCCTCGGGCGGCTCGGCCGCGTGCATTTACTGCTGATACTTGTGCGACGTACTCGGGGTTATAACATTGAAAGAGATTTACAAAAGTTGACTCGTGCTAAGGTAATATTGGTGTAGAATCGGAGCGCACGGGCGCGCGGCGCGTCACGCGGTGCGCGAGGGTGCGCACGGGTGCGCGTGCGGTGCGCACGGGTGCGCGAGGGTGCGCACGGGTGCGCGTGGGTGCGCGCGCGGGCGCGGTGCGTGCGGCAGTTTCATGTTTGTGTTCCCGTCCGTAGTGATTTACGTTTCATTTTCATCGACTCCCCGATTGTATTTATTATCGTCTCCGCTGGGACGCGAGATTAAGTTTACCTCATGCGAGTGAGCTGCGTGCTGTCGCTGCATCGATTGTGTCCATTCCAATTCGTGTAGCTCGAACAAAACTGGAAACTAGTACATTAGGTCATTATTACATTTATATCATAAACGCGCGTAGTTATATCTGATACTTACTGAGTAGTTGTATATCGCTTTGTCCCATTTATTAGTGACGCGGTGAATTTTTTTTTTATAAGTTCTCTGTGAATTCTTAGTTTCTGTGAGTGCAGTGTAATTATATGATTTTGTTACATAAGTAATGAATTACCATAACATAGAGAATATCGTGAATATACTAAGTTTATGTGTGTTGTGGAGCTCGTGGCCGCCCGCCGGTGCGTTGAACGTTGTGCGGCCGCCGATGTTTAGTTTGCGTTTCTCGTGCAGGTTGTGATACACCAATTTCTAAGCCGATGTACGGTTCTGTTCGCTCCGACTGTGATACGTTCACTATACGTGATTACTTAAACTCCGTTCAAATCACTTGCATATTTTCGCCACGCCACGAAGCCCGATCGTCTTTGTCGCTACTGAGAGGCACGTGTCCACGACGTTCAACGCACCGGCTGTGATATGCATATTATAGAAATAATTTTATTTAGTCATTGTCTATACCTAAGTTCGATCGTGCGAGAAACGTGTATGGTAACATGATAAAAATTGGCTCCGTTCCTATAGTGATGCCACATACTTTCCTATCTTTATTTATGCCTATATAATTATAGTTTTAGTGTTAAAGTAATAAATATAAACGTAGCGACTGGTAATTCGAGCAATAATATGGGAAATTTTAACAAATGCAAGTCTCCTTCCAGTACGTGTATCAGTGACACGGCTACGTCGGTCCGAGCATGACTGTCGTGCGTCGAAGGCGATTCGACGACGTGGATGTTATGTTGAACGTGCAATAATTTATGTAGAAATTCATTACAATAGTTTAAAAGTATAGCTTGTTTCAATCGGAGTCCCCGCGGCCCGGGCGCCGGCCCGTCCCCTAAGACTGATCCAACATTTCACCTCGAGGCGAGCGCGCGGCCCCACGCCGATGTCAATTTGTGTCGTGGTCGGTTCCGTTTCGTAGTCGGTAGTCTTACGACACTAATATATCATTTTTAAATAGATTTACTATTCGCCGTCGATCGTAGGGAGAGTCGGCCGCGGCCCAGGCCGCCGAGCGCCCCGCCATTCCGGGGTGTCGTCTGTTTTGGAGGGAAATGTTAGACATTCGTTCGAGGGCCGCTCGGCGAGTTGTAGCAGTTCGGTACATGACTTGTAAGATATTAATATTGGATGTGAATAGACTGAGGGCGCCGCTGCGGCTCGCGGCTGCGTAGTGTATAAATTTGTACAGCTTAGGAAACACATTTGTATATTTTTGCTTGGCGACGACGACGAAGAGGTTAGATAGACGGGATTCGTGTAGGAGTAAGGTTTGTGGACGTGACAACCGGACGGCATCGACGTGCGGCCCGGCGTCCGCGGCGGGTGGGGAGGGGTGGGGGGAGGGGGCGGAGCGTGCCGCGATGCGTCCGAGCGAGTTCAATGTATTGGCGACAAGGCGTCGCGGAACGTGTTGGCATTTTGTAAGATATTTTAAATTAGTCACGGATAGTAGTCATCACAAAATTGTATTCCCAGCATTAGAATTTATTCGTTTTGGCTAAGTGAGTTTAAAAGTGTTTTTAAAATAAAAACATCTCGTTGTGTCGTTTTCATATTTTTAGAAAAAATGTAAAAAAAAGAATACTGATGTCGTCGATGTATAAACGGAAAATCTTATATGACATCCCGATGAGTTTTTGATAAATTATTGTAAACAAATCGAAAAGTATTCTCTCGTTGAATAGATCATTAAAATATACTTATTGTAAAATCGTTGCAGTTTAATCGAATGTACTAAGCGTTAAGTCGCGATTGATACCATAGTTGTACCTAATTGTTACTTTCTATTTGCTAGATAGAATAATCAAATTAGATTGGATATTGAAAGTCAAATTGTGTGATCTCTGAACACGTTGCATGCGGTCGGAGGTATTGTGTGCGTTTGAATGTGACGTGCGAGGTGTGAGGAATGTCGGAGGGCGAAGGCCGAGCTAGCTTCATCGTTATCACAGTGAACATTATAAAGCACCGTTTTATTATGTTTCAAAAGTTCGATTGAAATTGCTGATGTGAATGTTTGGGAGTATTTATTGCGAAGGTTGCACCTAATGTAGACCGGGGCGAGGCGAGACCGCGAGTCGTTCCCGTACTGTACTGTGTAGTTAAATGATAATTTGGGAATTTCGCTTACTAAGTAAGTAATGTTCAGTCAGTCGGCTTATGGACGCACGAGGAGTTTTTGAGCTATAGTTATTAACTTTATGTATTAAAATACATGATGCTTTTAAAACTGAATTGAATTCTTATCGTTAAGTATAAAGATAAACATTCATTATAGTAGAAACAATTCTCAGTGTTTGTTTTTTTTTTTGTAACATGTAAAATTTGCGTATGCAATTTGACTTGTATTCAGTTAAGGTCACAACCTGTTTTCAAAAATACGAAATTATTTGTTAACTCATAATTAAATAAAGCTTATTATAAGATACTCGTTTTATTCATTGTATTGTTTCATTTTTGGCGCCGTAGTGGCAACCGGCCAATAATAGACGAGAGTATAAGGTTGGAGGAGAGAACGAAAAATACTTGCCGAGTGAAAAATTCGTTAAAATAAAATAATGTTTTATCATTTATATATGCATTTTTTTGAAATATAAAGCAGACGTGCCGTTTACAATTAAAACGATTTACATATCAAAAATGATAACAATATTGGAATAGTGGCCCAGTTTCTTATTACCGACTCTTAATGTATGTAGACATACTACCAATTTAATTTAAAAATCTCGCCAAATTTTACACACCTTTAAAAGCATTTTTGAACAGAAATTAAATAGGAACATTATTCCTCTTAAAATATTTCACATTGTGTAGGTGATTATTTTATTGACAGTAATAAAAACTTGTTAATACGTTCAGTCACCAGCAATGAAATGACATTTGACAGCTGTCAAAGTTAAGACGTACCATACGGTGCAAAATAATGTTTTGTTTCAAGATCTTTATTATTTCTCATAAAGAATTTACAAAATTCGCTTACTGAGAAAAAATGCTTAATTAACAGATATAGTTGTAAGTTGTACACATGCATTGCTTAAAAAATATGTATACGTTAAATAATTCATAAATATCTATCCACTTTTCTGTGGTCATTTTTAGCAAAACGTAAATGGATATTAGGGCACAGGATTCACGTCATGTTTTCAGGTCTTGAATTATGAAATTTTCATTTTATATAGAAAGCAAAGGATCACTTTTTTAAAACTAGTACGTTAATTCGATCAAAATATTGGCCATTATTGTCGAAGCATTTTCAACAGTTTAATAGGGGTTCGTTGAAATCTCTGTTTTAGAAATCTTACGAATGGAATCCATGACCCGTTTTACCACCACATCGTTGTTAATTTTTTTTCCCGGTAAAAAGTATCCCAAAGTACGAAAATACGAAAAAAATATATAGGTTACAGACAAAGAGACAGAAAGCCTTACGTTGAGAGTGTAACATGCTTCTTGCGACGAAAATATACCATTACTAGCTTTTGCTCGTGACTTTTCTCGCGCAAAAGTCACTATTAAAACACATTGGAATAAACTATATTTTTTTTGCTAGCCAATGAGCGTAAACTGAAGATTTCATCCGTGTAACTTGCACACCAACGAAATTTTATACAATGTTTCAACCCCTATTTTACCTCTTTAGAGGTGGGCTTTCCAAAAATACATTTTTGGTGAGCTTCCACATCGTAAACTGCGCAACATTACTAAATTCCAAGTAAATCGCTCTTATACTTGTAGAGATTTCGTGATGGATCAAGCTGTTGTATTTCGCTTATAAAAGTAGGTACAAAGGACAAACAAATTAAATTTCTATATAGAATTACATTCGGATTAAAAAAAATTACAGCGTAGGGGAACTTTATTTATGTCAGTGTAATGATAACAAGATAACCGGAAAAAAGTGGATTTTGACGCATACCTATTGTCATATAGATAACATGATTAAAAACATTTTGCCGTTACTGGGTAACAAACACTATTTCAGAAAAAAATTAATAGATGAATTGTTAAATTACAGTGCAAATGCAAAGCGAGTAAAAGTAAAAAATTCTTCCAAACCCTATTTCTGCAGTCCTTTGTCATCAAAGTGACACCAATAATGTTAATAACATCTTATAACTGGACCATCAGACACCAACAGTAATACTCGAGGTAAATGGCAGAGTCTATGGGCTCCGGTGGATATTTAAGATTGCTCTTTACTCATTCGATATTCTCTTCACTTAAGCATAAATCAAATAATCTTGGACAAACTTCCGGTCAACACAAGCTTGTTATCTATTTGATCTATTCCGATCCTTCTTCACGACGATATACCACTATGCCGATGGCTGTTTGGTGGCAACCAACCTGGCTAAAGATTCTACAGCCTGATCATTACTCTAAATGTCGTTCACTAGTCTAACTATATTTACGTTATTGTTAGGAGACAGGTTTGTTCTGACGTCATTAAAACACAACTATACTCTCACAATTTATTCCAATAACATTTTCATTCCATATCCAACAAGCCCCAGTCGAAACAATCAAAATATGTGCAGGAATAGAAATACGACTTAAATCTATGTATTGCTTAAAACGAAATTCTACACCACAACGAAGATCAGTACTTAGTTGTCATTGCACCAGCTTCTAAAATGTATACATATCACTTACGCTATGTAAAATCTATCTAAATAAAAATATATTTCATATTAATCATATATTAATTATGCCTTTTCAAATAAATACTCAATTTTTTTCTGGAAATAGACTTATTGACGAAATAATACTTAACCTACGTATGATAAGTAGGGCTGTCACTTCAGTCTTTTTATAATACATTCTACCAAAGTACTATATCAACATGTCACCAGTTTTTTTTTACATATCTCCTAATTCCACACATTTGTACGGTCTAGAAAGCAAGAATACCAATAAAACTCCAAGTTTGAAAATTTAAACCCTGAAGATAGTCCAGCCCACTCCTACCACAAAACGACGAACATAATATTCATATATTATATCACTCAATACGAACATGACCCAATCTATTTAAATCTAATTCGACTTATAAACTCATAAAATTTCTTACATTATAAGGCAAATATAATTTCATGAAACACGATAATAAAATATTGGATCTGTGTAAAATCATATTTAAATAATAATCGCAAGGAATAAGTGTAAAAAGATTGAAATAAAATAAGAAAAATATAGTTTTTATCAAGAAAATTAGCAATCGTTCAGCGCGCCGTTGACGATGAAAGTGTTCACCTCGCTGATGTTCCTGGTGTCGTAGTCCGATACTTCCTCAACCAGTATGTCCTCGTTCTTCACAGGTATAGGTGGAAAGGCGTCAAGCAGCTCGCCCAGCTTCCTGCCCGTCGCCAACAACGTCTTGGTCCAACCGCCGACATTGTCTTTCAAATCGGTATTTTCAATTTTGGACTCCAACTTCGAGTAAATGTTTTCGTAGTTCTCATTCTTGATGATCGGTGCCAAGTAATCCTTGCCGTCGTCGTAGTCGAATTCCAGTTTTTTCATACGTTTCTTGAGGTTGGGCGGCCAGTCTTCGTCGATCGGTAAATCGACGTACCCTCCGGGGAGCACCTTGCCGGTGTCCGAGCTCTTCACTACCTGATAGTCGTGATCCAGGTGCGGACGGTTGAACGTCATCAATTCATCCATGTTAAATTCGCCGTCGTCTATCACAGTTTCGTCGAGAATCACCTCTGTGAATTACAAAAGGGAAAGATCACAATATAATATGGCTCATTCACAAAAAACACAGTATATGAAAAAAAAACTTCTCAGAAGACAACTCTGAAGGTTTCAAAACATAATTGTTCAATCAATTGCCACTACTCTGTGACCCTTGACAATTATAATTCTCATAGAACCTTTGAATTTCACACTTTGAAAGCCGCTTTCAAATACCTAAGAAAAGAGAGCTTTACATACAAATACAAATCGAATTGTTCCTACATCATTTTCTACTGATGTTTAAAGTTTGCCTTCCATTTGAACCCTGAACACGTCATCACAAAACTAGTGCTGGAAGATCTAAACCATTATCGTGGTTTTATAATTTACATGAATCACTACGATACAAAAGCTATCGTTAATGACCAGAGAATATCTGACCCAAGTCACAGCTGAATGGACAGCTGACTTTCATTCGAGCGAGCTGAAGCTGATCCGGAGCGCGGCGAAACTTATGTAAGACTCGTTACACGAATTGCGAAAGTCAAATATAAACTAGTTTTAACTTTTTAACGCTTCTTACAACCGCTTTTTACATTTCGCAAGTGATCGTTTTTGCACGCGGTTTTGTTTTTTTCCACGAAGAATGCACAAAGTGTGATGACTTAAATTTTTACTGCATATACAGTTCCTGTATATTTTTACCATACTTTTGTTTCTGACAATCGCAATTTAAACCGAGTTATATAAGCGAGGACGAACAACAAGAATACTCGAAAACTGACTTCATGATAAATGAAAGTATATGACGTTTAAAGAACTAACAGAAGATATTTTAATACGATCTTGCAATGTTACCACTTACGTGATTCATGCTGAAAACTATCTGAAAACGGTTTCAGAAATAGACATTGTACAGAGATCCATATGATAGCGTGGTCTATATGTAACACGACAACTTGCATATTCATTAACTGCTACATGATGGTGCAGCGTTGCAGTAATGGCTGATTTAAAACTGACACTCGCCGAGCACGCCGGCTACTCAACAATATGATGGCTACTCGCCTAACGCTCCCTACACATAATGCAGTAACGTGCGGTACATAGATATACCTAAAGTGCTGTACTGAATCTATTAATATAGATTAATAGATTCAGTACAGCACAGCTCTATTAATCTATATTAATAGATTCAGTACAGTGCTGTACTGAATCTATTAATATAGATTAATAGATTCAGTATAATATACTAGGCTGTGTAGGGTGAGGCACGTCATGTGAGGCGTGTAGTGTGAGGCATGTAGGTAGCGTTAGGTGTGCAGTGTGAGATGCGCGTTTTAAGACGTGCAGTGTGAGATGTGTGGAGTGGAGGTGTGTAGTGCGAGGCAGTAAGGTAGTAAGACGTGCAGTGTGAGATGTGTGGAGTGAGATGTGTGGAGTGAGATGTGTGGAGTGAGATGTGTGGAGTGAGGTGTGTAGTGCGAGGTGTGTAGTGCGAGGTGTGTAGTGCGAGGTGTGTAGTGCGAGGTGTGTATACTGAGGCGTATAACGCGAGGTTTGTATACTGACTGTTGGCGGCGGAGAGCAGCGCGCGGGCGGGGGGCGCGGCGGGCGGCGCGGCGGCGCGCGACGCGTGGCGCGGCCGCAGCTCGTCGCGGACGGACGGCAGCGCCACCAGCGCCACCGACAGCAGCAGCACCAGCAGGCACGTGGCCGGCTGCGTCGCCTTGCCGCTCGACGGGCTCGACACACCGGTTAACACGTTCTGGGACACATTGCGTCATTTAACCCCTTGTAATCATCTCCTATTCTGTTGTGCCATTTACCAGCAAGCTTAATGTATGGATTATGAGCAAAATCCCCCTATGAAAGTGGACAATGACACTCACTAGTGGAACACCTTTATTAACCGACTGACGACCAAAATTCAGCAATCTATTATATGATTGGCTATAAAAAATCTGAATTTAATTTCCACGTAAAAGCTACCGTCACTAACAGTTGTTAGAACTGAATAATACATCATAATATGCGGCAAAATTAAAAAAAAAACACGAAATTATGTAACTAGCTATCAGCGTTAAGTCCATCTCTCATACAATTATCTTTCTGGTGATGTAATGAAGAACAAAAAAGTATCCTCAAACATTACTACATTTTAAACCTCACGTTAATAAATTAATTATTTATTTAAATTATTCGTAACATAATTATTTAAGATTTATAAAAAAAAAACAATAATTATTAAGGTGATTCATTTATATTTATCTATTTTACTTAGAAAAAGCACAAAGAAAATATCGGAAATGAAAGTTAAAAAAAATACACTGAAAAATTTATTTTACTGTAACTATATTTAAACCCTTTAAATACTCTATTTTTCATTTATTACAAACAGTATCACAGAGCTCCGTAACAACACTCATGTTTACGTCATTAATTAATGCCACAGCGCTGCTGGCTCTTTGTATCTATCGAGAGATAAGTCTGCGGAGATAACCGTCGCAGAAGTCTCCTCACTTCAATACAATCTTTTCCTAACTCATTGATGAGTCACGTCAAGTAAACAGTTGTCTCAATAAATGTGTGTTACATATTAGTAAACCGGAAAATACCGGTTTTCGATCATTACATTATTATTTTTATTACTTATGAGTAATCACAGCTGTTCGCTTGGTAACTGCAAATACAATTAACCTTGATTTAACCAACGATAACAATAGAACTGAGTATTTAACATACCCTTGAAACGTGGTCATGTATGGGGTAAATTTGCCACTAACGGTCACCTATCTAAGCGCTGACCGCTGTTTTAGAATCATGAAGGTTTCATACGTTGAAATTAAAATACTCTATATATATAAATCATTTAAAAGACCATTAAAATGTCCAGTATTAGGACCGCAATTCAGTTTTCATTTCACCTGATTTTCCATAACAGAACTCGTTATAATCACAATAGAAGAGAGTAAAATTTTTAATGTGTCTATTCATAACGTAACGTAACATCACGCCTGAAATCCCCGAAGGGGTAGGCAGAGGAGTGCAGTACACTCTCACGTTTCACTAGTTACGTTTAAGTCCCATGGAATAGGTGGTGAGCCTATTGCCATACACCGGGCACTGATCCAGAC
>DWJK01006338.1:0-10551 GCA_018248815.1 Croniades pieria auraria | reverse complement strand
GGCCTATGTCCAGCAGTGGACGGGAGCAGGCTGATGATGATGATGATGATAGTTTAATACGTGTGGTTGGGTTATCTAGGTAGATCAACGCGTCCCTCAGCGAATGTTGTTTTTTGAACTGCTGAAGCTTTAAAATAAATGAAAGAAACAAAATTTTGTGAGTAAATGGTGTATAATTTCATCATCATCGACCCATTAACATTCCATTCTTGGCTTATTTTGTTTGAATTATTAAATATTTTGTCTTCATAATATCACACCTGTATTACTCCTGTATATAAGGGATTGCCAGAGGAATCTACTTCGACATTTCACCAGTTTACGGCTCGCCTTGGTATAATGGCTGAGCCTATTGCCATACAGTGGGCACAAATTCAGATTCTGTGTATAAAAATATAATACTGGGAATACAAATTTTAAAAAAATAATAGTAGTTTACACCACCTGGGACTTTTTGCTCATCCATTGCCGTTGCAACTACTAAGCCAACAAGGTAGTGAAGTGTGGGTCTTCAAGCATTGTTTTGTCTTCATTCATCAAATTCGATCATCAGAATTGTGTTCACTTTTTCTATTGTGAATTTTTTTTATCTTCTTATTTTGTATCTTCCTATTGTGATTAATTTTATCTTATTTAAATTATAACAATCTGCCTTTTTGCCTACGGGAGTTTTCTAATTTAGAATTTCTAGTAGTGGCTCGGAGTCTGGATTAGTGTCCGGTGTATGGCAATAGGCTCATCACCTATTCCATGGGACTTAAACGTAACTGGTGAAACGTGGGAGTGTAATACACTCCTCTGCCTACCCCTTCGGGGATTACATGCGTGAAATTACGTTACACATTAAATTCAGAATTTAGAAACAGAACATGTGTTTCTAGATTTTTTTTTCTGAAATTGCAAATCAATATTAAGTTGCATGCTATCTGTAGTTCATGTAATATCTTTATCGTCATCGTGAACCCTTGTCACGTTATCTTCTGTGAAGATACCACCTTTTCCTCAGACTACCACTGATCAAACAGATTTTTTGTGACCTGGTTTGAATCCTGTGTTATCCAAACATTCTCAAACACGAAACATTGCATAAGCTCCAAAGTTCTCAAAGCCGTTTCAGCTAAAAGCGTTTAACTTTGTGCTCCAAATTCTCAGTGTATAATAAGAAAATCATTTTATATTGTTACTTTACCGAACTTTCTGTGCACTGTTTTTATAACTTAACATAACATCAAGCCTGGGTTCCCCAAAAGGAAAGGCAGAGGAGTGTAGTACTCCCACATCTCACCGATTATACGTCCCATATAATAGCGGGTGAGCATATCGACATATACATAATATATACACCGGGTACAAGTCCAGACTCCGTCATACTACTGGGAATCTCAACATAGAAAAGACCAAATCCAGAATCTCTTTTTGACTTATTTTTATACATATCTGTAAATATGTACCTGTATATTACCCTCTCAATATGAGGGAAGACCTATATTCCAACAGGGGAAAGATAAATGTATCGATTTTAACTTTTTAATTTATTTTAATTAATTTATTTAAGAACATGAATATTCCTTCGCTTTATCATATCAATGTACACGTAGAAAAAAAATTAAGGCACTGCGCATACATAAAGTCACGACTAATGATAACGCAGAGCTGTACAGAGCAGCACGCTAATGAGAAGCTAACATCACTGTGTCATAATATCTTGTCGTGCAAATGCACATTTGCAGTACAAAGGCAAAATACTAGTGCACACTACTTATCCATTATAATCCTAGACAAGAAATAAGTGTGTACGCGCCCTAATAATAATGGACCTGCAAATATTATATATTTTAGACACTACAGTATGAAGGCAAAATTCTAGTACACACTGTTAACACGTGCAAACTGTAACTATGTTATTACGAATTGTGATCCTTGACAAGAAATGAGTGTGTATACGTCCTAATGATTATAATGACGCAATATATACACGTGTATGTATGTTTGTCAATTTGCGTTTATTGTTCCGAGAAACGTATTCTGAAATTATAGAATAGGAATTTTTTCAATTTTCAATCCTGTACAAAATGAGGATTTAATTGTGAGATATTTGTGTATAAGTATACGAATATATAAAATGGGGATCTTGAGGCGTGGCAGTTTTAAAAAAAGTCATGGTTCTCTCACAATGAGAAGGGTTAAAGCCATAAACTGCCACGCTGGTCAACTGCGGATTGATAGGCTGACAAGCCTCAGCCTAAATTGTGAAAAAATCAAAGGTTTGTTATGTTTACTTCTGCAGTGAGTTATGTTTAATTTTCAAATAGGCATTTTTTTTAAAGAAACTAGTGCTGTGAACAACTGTGCGCCAGGTTTTCAACCCTGGACCCCCAGACTGTTAAGCTGAATTTTATACCACAAGACCCTCTCCGAATGGCACTTGCAAGCAATATTCTACCTAAGAACTACGATTTTCTGGTTTACGATCAAAATGTACTTATAAAAATTTATTCGTATCATCAGATTTTTCTAAATCGAACTGAAAAACATTCAAAATACACGTAGCGTAAGGACTGGCACGAATTAATCATAACATACAAGTACTTATTGCGCGTATGTCTGCCAACCCGCACTTGGCCAGCGCGGCGGACTACGGCCTTAACCCTCTCAATATGAGAGGAGACCCATATTCTAACAGTGGAATGTTAAAGGGTCGATTATTATTATACAAGTACTTTTCTATTCAAAATTCTTGAACTTATAAAAGTCTTTAGGTATACTTACATAAAATCTGTCGTATCATATTATAGATATACTTACATATTGCTTCGTTGGTCGAGTGGTTGCAAGCGCGACTGCTGATCGGGAGGTCCTGGGTTCGAGTCCCGGGTCGGGTACTATTGGATTTTTAAATTTAGAATTTCTAGTAGTGACTCGGAGTCTAGAATTGTGCCCGGTGTACGGTTATAGACTCACCAACTATTCCATGGGACGTGAACGTAATTGATGAAATGTGATAATGTATTGCACTCCTCTGCCTACCTCTTCGGGGATTACAGGCGTGATATTACGTATAGGTATACTTACGTACATATGCATATATCTTAGGGACATAACCTATTTCAATCAATCTATAGTGATAATTAAATTTGCGTGTGATGGAACGAAAATGGAGTTTGAATTTATTTGAATAATTTCACAGAGCATTATTCAAATTATTCATTATTCATTATTCAAATAAGGTTGTCCATACCAGCGTTACATATTGCTATTTAATTAATGCATCTCAAGCCGAGGATATCACTTTGATCACAAACTAAATTACGTTCGCCTTAGGGGTTGTAAGTTTGCATGTAACTGAAATAGGCACCGACGAATGAAGTAGTGTATGCCTTTGAACGGGCCTCCTTTGTTTCACTGGCACGGCTGAAACGATTATTATACATATTATTGGTGAATTTCGATATGGCAACATTTGAGTAACATTCACCTGGCAAAGATTGTTTACCACAAATTATAAAAGATCCTGGTAGACAATGACTGAGAGCTACTTCAGATATGGAAAAAGAAAGTCCACAGTAACACATGATTGATTTACCTGCCGATAAACAAAATAGTAACCAAACCATTTCTAGGTACTATAATTAAAAATTGAATAAGTTGAAGATACTACAAGTCAAAAATTGTATTTGTCTATATTTTATTATGACCATCCTTTTGAATTCTTAACAAGAAACGAAATAAAATAAAATAAATTTACAAACAAATCCAATTTCATTATCATCTTCACTGTGGGTTTAAAAAACGATTCTTATAAATATCTTACGCATATAATCGCGTGAAACGAATTACACTTTCAAATCGAAAACTATTTCACTTCGAAAACTATTTCAAATTTCGAATAGTTCCGCTTTCATAACAATAATGTAGTCAATTTCCAAGTTCTACGTTCTGCAAAAAGTTTAACCATTCGTTTTTTAGATCTGAACGTGTGACCTGCGGGCGTGCGTTCCTTTACTCGCATGTTCCGTTCACTCGCTTCTGACTGTTACGTTCTAAGTTCGTGAAATAAGATAGCTTCTTTCTAAACTTCAGATTTCCGAGTTAGTTTCAACGTGGCTAAAGTGAAGAAGTATCCTAAAAGTTTAACATAATTTACTTTGTTCTGCCGTTACTTCCATAGATAGATAATTTTGTTTGCCTTTTATCTGTAAAGTTTTGTATTCCACAGGTTTTACATATAAAATGAGTACATCATGACTATTATTATCATGATCAACACTTCCTCCGTTCTTCCTTACTGCACATGGGTCTCCTCCCAAAATTAAAAACAGTTAAGGTTATATTGATATATATAAAAGTAAGTTATCACCATCAACTCATTTATCGTCCTAATATTAAACACGGGTCTCGTCTCAGAGTGAAAAATGTTAAAACTATAGTATACCACGACATAACAGGACTCCCGGACAAGGAGTGTGAATTATATACTACTACTGCTGCTATAAATAATCAAGTCCAATAATTGTATATTTACCAGCTTTTAATAATGAACTAATTAAAAAAATCAATTTAAAAAAAAAGGTTAAAATAGTTGCATTTTTTTCACCTTTTGAAAATTACAGGGACCTCATTAATTCCTATTTGCTTATCGAAACAGAAATATCATGTTACAAATAGGTTCTTTAGGTATCAAAAGCAATAAAAGTGAATGAGTAACTGACCCAAGGGTCGGATACGCAAAATCGATCAAAAGGTGATGATACCGCGCGTGAACGTTTAAAACGAGAAACCCGATAGGATTGTCCTATCCGATACGAGCTTGTCTTCATTGAAATCCACATCGGATACAAAGGCTCACTTTATTGCCAATTGCCAATGGCGGGTCGGAAGTGATCGGAGGTTGTAAAAATCTTTACGGCGGATAAAACTAGGGTCGCGTTGGGATTAAGTGTGATTGGAACAACCCGTGTTTGCTATCGTACAGTGCTAATAGATGGCGCTGAATTACCATCTTCAATAGCTAATGATTTTTATTGTTAAATTCCTTTTGTTTTCATCTTTTTTCTTCTCTCCGGAGGACATTCAGAAGAAGAGTACACAGCAGAAACTCTATGGCGCCATAATGATTATTGTTTCAATTGCGCAATAAATTCACAATAATTTTTTTGATAATTATGATAATCGTTATGTTAATTATCATTGTTTCAATTATGTATAATCGTTTTCCGTTTCACGGTATTGATTAGTATAGTCATTAGGCTTTAAAATAATATTTATTTAGGTAATGTTGTAAAGCATAACCGAGGTACGTAATAAAGGGGAATTTATGTTTTTTTTGCACACATTTATCTTTACTGATATTATGTAATAAAATTGTACATCCCGTTCACCGCGGCGTCCACACACGTAACAGATACAATGTAATCGACATTGACACAAACTCAGACAAACATTAGCCGTCCTATATAAAGATTTACGGGACACCAACACGGGAACAACATTTCCCAACTTGTACCCGTAAATTATTTGAGCTTTATCTCATATAATTTTCAACGGATACCGTTTCGTAAATGTGTGAACAAAAGAGTGGCTTCTAAATGTTTGTCATGGTCAGTGGTTTTCTTAAAATGCGCAATTGCTTGGGGTTGAAGCGGGTTGATGGCAGTTTTTAATATAGTCGATAAGATGCTCATGTGACTTATGCCTTTCCTTATTAGCTTTCTGTTCACTATCATTAAAAATGAGATTAAAATCGCGTTTTACGTTTTAATATATAGGCCTTTTACACACAAATCAGTTTCATGTTACTGAATTCAGTTATAAAAGTCATTAAAAATTACCTTCACGCCCTATACCATTGTGGGACGTATAACATACCTGGTGGATCGTCGGAGTGTACTATACTATTCTGACTACGGATAGCATGTTCAGTTATTAAATGAGCAAAAAATTTTGCAAAAAATTTAGATATTCATAAATATGTTGCGAAAGCGCTCATTGGAAAATATAGATATTAATATTTATGATAAAAATAAAGTAACTAGCAGTGGAAGGCGGACACCCACACCCACCTGTTTACGCCTTCGCAAAAATACAGGCATGAAGTTAGGTTATAAGAGTTATAAACAAGGCAAACCCAAACAAATCCACGGTTCAAAAATTGTTTGGGCGTTAACAATAATTGTCTATGGAAAATCTTAGGTACTTTTTCCTTTTTTCCTGTGGCTGGTACGATAATAAAGTCACCAACATTAGCAAGTGGAAAACGTATGCGTTACTACTCTAATTTATAATTCTAAACGCATAGTTTTCCATTCATTCGTACATCTAAATGCGCGGATGCAACATGTCGCGCGTCGGATTGATTTTTTGAAATATTGACTACGCGATATTCAATTCCGAGTTCCCATCTATCTAAAATTGAAACGCTCTCAGATAAAATATAAAACGATAAAATTTTGGGAAATCGAAAATAAAGTTAGGTATGTATTTTAAGCAGATTTTTTTAACGCTGACTTTTCCTAAATTCAAAGTAAAATGTCAATAGCACCTTGCACATTTACATGTATTTATCATCATGATCATCATCAGCCTGTTTTAATTCACTATGCTATCACGGCCTATCTCCGGCTTGTCTCATCCAGCATCTGCATGCAGCGTTTCGCAGATCCTCCTTGTCAGACACGCACTTTACATAGTTGCAATAGAAGAAATATATTTAAACTGTCCCGTTCTTCAGAGAGCACGTTGAAGCCGATCACTATGTGTTGGAGATCTTTTAAAATTACGAACAGACAGTCTTGGAACGAAAAGTTGTAACAGTACAAAATAAGCAGAATTCTAATCTGTTTAAAACTTATTAAAAACAGTGATAGCCTAGTGGTTAAGAATTCAACCTCTCACTCCGGGGGTGCTGGGTTGAAATCCATAGCCCGCACCTCCTTACAAAAAGTGCGTTTTAACTTGAAACCTGCACACCTTGGAAATTATGAAAAAAAACAAAAACTTCAAAAGTGTGTGATGCCTGCCAACCCGCGTTTGCCCAGCGTGGCAGACTATGGCCTCTCAATATGAGAGGAGACCCATATTCCAACAGTGGAATGACAAATGGGTCGATTACTATTTAAAAATTATTTGTCACTTACTGAACATATAACTTCAGGTAGCTTGTATGCGCATTAGCTTTGTTAAATTAAAAACATTACAAAGTGCACGAATTATCGATTTAAAGTATAACATACGGTTTTCTAACCTATTTGTAGTAAAACAAAGCCTTAGTAGCCCTATTGGCGTTGAAACTAGATAAGAACAACTGCTTAATAAAGATTGATTAACTGCGATTGTAGAGGTCGTTAGGTTAACTCCTCAGACCTATAAAAACTGTACCGAATTCACGTGTAACGTTCTACTAAGACTCATGTATAGAATTGAATGATCATCATCATCAGCCTACTCCTGTCCACTGCTGAACATAGGCCTCTGCAATAGCACGCCACTGAGCTCAATCTTTAGTTCTTCGCATCCAATCGCTGCGAGCCACTTTGCGTATATCGTCACTCTACCTAGTTGTGTGATAATATAAATAGATTTAATTTTGTTTTCTTCCTACTCCTGTTCCTTCTTAAATTAAAATTGATGGGCCTCATGACTGAATGTATTTAGTTACCACAATCTTTAAACGGAAGCTAAATCATTCTATATTCGCATGTTTGTGTGTTTGCGCATGCGCATGAGTACTTGCTTGGAACTTGTAACTGTGCGTTTAAAGTATTTTTAAGATTTAAGCCACTAAAATTCCTCACTCCCTTTATGATTTCACAACACAAATTAAATAAAGGAAAAGGATATATCTAAAAATAAGTTATAGCCCTTTTCTCCGACTAAAAGTTCACAATATAAACGTATCTCATTAATAGCTTGATGGAATTAATAAATTACGATTCCTCACTAAGCCTTAATCCGATTCCAACCATTCCGAACAATCCGAACCCTAACTTGCAGATTCAGAAATTAGCCAATGAGAATGAAAGCTCAGCGCCATCTATTAGCACCTTTGGATAGCAAACACGGGTTGTTCCAATCATACTTAATTCCAACGCGACCCTAGTTTTATCCGCCGTAAAGATTTTTACAACCTCCGATCACTTCCGACCCGCCATTGGCAATTGGCAATAAAGTGAGCCTTTGTATCCGATGAGGATTTCAATGTAGATAACCTCGTATCGTCTATTGCAATCCGATCGGATTTCTTGAACGCTTTTGGCCAACATCATCACCTCTTGATCGATTCTATAAACCCAACCCTTGGGTCAGTCACTCATTTAACTTAATGTTTATGTACCTCGCGATATCAAGGGCTTATTTCAACCCCTGTTTGTATTCTTCTATCTATAAGGAACTTGGTAACAAATAACTGTAGTTAATAACAAGTGAATAATCTAATAATAAAGGCGGCAATATCCTCAATTTTAAATTTAGTAAAAAACGAAAAATTAATGTAATTTGAAAAACGTATACTGCTGTAAGGACATTTTTTATGGCATATATGTCGATCTATCCGTAGGATAAAGTTCCATAAGAACATGTGACCAACACACTTTTTCTTTATTTTTCAGACTGTTTAGGCCTGTATTTTATGATAGTGAAACAAGTTTAATTTTTTTTTTATTCATTTAAATTTTTGTTTCACTACCATAAAATATAGATCTAAACAGTCTGAAAAATATAGAAAAAGTGTGTTGGTCACATGTTCTTACGGAACTTTATTCTACGGATAGGTCGATGTACATATTAACAACATTTTTAGCATTATTAAACCATTCAAATAAATGAATACGGTTAAAGGATATCGGCGGGTTTGTTGCGAATTTTATATTATATTAATTTTTTTGCCGTCTTTGTCATCTAATGTATTTCTCTACAGAACCTATGTTCGCGGATTAACAAAATGGCATTAATACTTCAATTTTGACCAAAAGTGGATTTTGCTGTTTCTGATATTATATGACTCATTAGTACTATGGCCTTAACTCTCTCACGATAGGAAACCCATATTTCAACAGTGGAATGTTTAATTGATTCGAAAATTATAATTTTTATTATTATTAGTAAAAGCGTATTAAAAATGATGACCAATTAACACAATGGTGTTAATTGTCAACCTATTGAGGTTTATGCCAAAACAAAACAACGGTATAAACAGCAAATACCCTAATCTTCTGACTCTCGTGTTTGAGCCGTTCTATCAATCATAGTTACGTAACAGCGTCGGACGCGGCCCGCTCTAAGCCCTCTGGCGCGCCGCCGAGCACGGTACACGTATTTTCGATAACTTGTAATCCATTAATTGAACAGTTAGAAGTGTGATATTTAAATTCAGAACGTCTTTGGTATCCAACGGTTTTATTTTAATTTGAATTGTAATTAATTAATTGAACAGTTTAAAGTGTGATATTTAAGTTCAGAACATCGTTGGTATCCAACGGTTTTACTTTAACTTTAATTGTAATCCATTAATTGAACAGTTTCAAATGTGATATTTAAATTCAGAACATCTTTGTTTTATAACGATTTTTATTTTAACCTCTTTCTATGTCATCTAATGACTTTTCCTTGAAAAAGCAACCGCTAAGCTATCAAGTAAAGTTTTCAGTATCTACATTTCACGGGTATTTTTCTATTTTAATTTTACTTCAAAATTGTTCACATGTTACAAAAGAGTTTCTTATTGCCCATAAAAGCTGTAATAACTTTATATATTTACATCGTAATAGACCATTCACGCTTATAATCAGCGAAGGTTTAAGCAGAGGAGTGTAATACACTGACAAGTTTCGCCAGTTTCGTCTAAGACTCATAGAACAGTTAGTGAGCCTATAGCCATAAACGGGGTACCAGAACCAGACTCGGAGTCACTACTAGATATTCTAATAGATAGTCTCCGTCGCGACATTGCTGCAAGCGGCGGGAGCTCATGAGGAAGGACCTCGCATAGGTTCGAAACTGGTCAGGCCATCCCGAAAAACGTACGTGAGTTAAGCAGGAACATTATTAATCATAGATATTCTAAATTTAGAAAAATCCAATAGTACCCCACCCGGGATTTGAACTCAAAATCGGGAGTCGTGCTTGCAACCACTCGACCAACGAAGCAGTCAACGAGACAGTCGAGGAAGTCATTTCTACGGCTGACAAATTATGCTAGCACTAGTTAGGCCACGATAATCACCATGACCAAGTTTGCCAAATTAATAAATGGCTGTCGTGGGTCTCTTCATAACCAATTTTACCAACAGGTTAGCAGGAAATATCTTGATATAGTATATAAATTAAATCTATTATTGTGATGTAACATGTTAACAAACATAACTACGAGCAAATGTATGTCTATAGAATTTTCTCGAAATTGGGTTGTTCTTATCATATAGCTGGAACATTACCATAAGCAGTGATAGCCTAATGGTTAACAATTCAGCCTCTCGCTCCAGGAGTGCTGGGTTCAAATCCATGGCGCGCACCTCTTTACAAAAAGTGCGTTTTAAGTTTAAATATCACTTGCTAACG
>DWJK01006337.1:0-10552 GCA_018248815.1 Croniades pieria auraria | reverse complement strand
CGACAAGCCGAGGACAGGGCGCGATGGCGCTCATTGGGGGAGGCCTATGTCCAGCAGTGGACTGAGATAAGCTGATGCTGATGATGATGATGATTTAGAATGAAGGAAACAAATAAAAGTCAACATTTCTAAATAGTGGTATATTTTCAAAAATATTGTATTACATGAGCCGCACTATCTATTTACAAAAATAAAAACATAATGAAAGTAATATACTTAGTTTCCTAACTGCTAACGGTTACCAATGGTTATAGCAGCGAATACCATAGTTAAACAAACATACAAACATACATACATATGTGTTCTACGTACAAAG
Source organism: Croniades pieria auraria (assembly GCA_018248815.1). Lineage (NCBI taxonomy): Eukaryota > Metazoa > Arthropoda > Insecta > Lepidoptera > Hesperiidae > Croniades > Croniades pieria. The sequence goes on along the minus strand of DWJK01006337.1, from coordinate 10,236 downwards.
TCAGGTTTGCGCGTACTACTTATGTTATATTTACAAATAAGCATGCCAGCGCTTTAATGAGGAATTTTGATTACAAATCATTGAAAATTGGAGATTTTTCACTTAAATTACAATTAAAAATAAAGTAAAAAGGTTTTATAAAACGTAGGCGTAATACTATACTCATATTAATTAACAAGGGATGTATTAATAGAAAAATTACTCGCATCTATGTAATTAAAAACAACTTGTAACGGTTTTCTTAACAGCTTAAAAAGTCGTAATGTGAACACATAAATTACATGAGATATTAAAAATATGTTTTGAGCTTACAATTATTATTGCAGAGTTATAATTTGAAAAAACCCAAACAAAAACATACGGACAAACATACAGATTTACAGGCAGCATAACAGCTATTCGCAAAAAAAATAAACGTCCGATAAAAAAAATCAAGTCCATAATAACAATTAATACAGAACGTACTTAAAATCGTTGCGCAGTACCAAAATAAGTTTTTTATATCTAAAAAATCCCCTGCTAATTATTACAAAAAGGTGAAACACTAAGAGAACTCGCGTGGACACTAACATATAATAACAACACGAGGTATATCGTATTGAAATTTAATTTAAATAACTAATTCACTCAACTAAAGTGTATAGATATAGATGTTTTATACACGAGGCTTTATATTTCGAGCAACGTTGATTTTAGAGGAAGATCAGTTTCTCATGTTAAAACGAAAAAATGGGCAGTGATTGGTTCATTATCATCATCAGTCTACACCCATTCACTGCTAGACTCTTTAATGGCACGCCACTGAACTCGACCTTCAGCTCTTCGCATCCAACCACTAGCAGCCGCTGTTGTCACTCCACCTTGCTGGAGGGCGTCCTACGCTATGATTATGGGCAAAAAACCTCCATGGTTGGTTAGGAAGCTCTAAAGATAGAACTTAATACCGCGCTATTGGAGAGATCTATGCCCAGCAGTTAACGGTAAAAAAGCTACTGATAATTTTGATGAAACAAAAGAAAGTCAATTACAGACACAAACGCTTCCAATATTTTTTTAAACTGAACATTCAAGACAAGAACATATACAGCTAAGATCATAACATTTAGTTGATACTGTATTAAATGAGTATTTAGCTGTAATAGACTGACGTTTTAAGCGCATCACGAGTTAAAAATGAGCATTCTGGTGCAGTTCTTGATCTATTTTCATCAAACAAGGTAACGGCCGATGGTGGCCTGTAGAAAAAAAATACCATTAAAATATTCCAAATTTAGAACACCATTGGAATTTAATAAATTCAAAATTCGAATTCCGTTTTGAAATCGGTTGGCTTAAATTAATAGAATCCAAGTTTAATACAAATAGAACTAGCGTTATAACAATATAGTCATTTCTCATGTATCATATATTATCGTTTTGACTGCATCGTTGGTCGAGTGGTTGCAACCGCGACTGTCGATCGGGTGGTCTTGGGTTCCAACCCCGGGTACTATTGGATTTTTCTAATTTAGAATTTCTAGCGGTAACTCGGAGTCTAGATCTATGCCCGGTGTATGGCAATATGCTTACCACCTATTCCATGGGACTTAAACGTAACTGAACGTGAAACGTGAGAGTGTACTACACTCCTCCGTCTACCCATTCGGGGATTATAGCCGTGATGTTACATTTCTCATGTATCAGTGGCCCGTTCGTGATGAGTACATTTGATCAATAATCTTCGTCAGCCCGTTTATAATCGGTTTTGTGATTTATGCAATACTTTTCTCTTGGTAAATGGATACCTACCTACTTTTCATTTCTGGATAGAGATCAACAAATGAAACTTTCTACCTTCTCATAACCAACGTCACTCGAAACTGTACGTGAAAAACCGATGAAATATATAAAGGCAGTGGTTAGTCAATTCGAGATATAAAATTGGATCACTAAAGGCGTCGAAGACAGACTTTCTCAATACAAAAAGCGTTAGCATTCTATTCATTTTAAATTAGGGCCGAAATAACGACGTACAATATGATTAAAAAATAAAATACTTATGGCGCTTACACATTGTACGATCCGATATCGTTAATGGACGCCTGACATTATTACATAAAATTGCGAAATAGCCTTTTTAATTGTCCACCTTAAGATTAGTTCTAAGTATAATCACGTACGTACGTCTTTTGGTGATTCTCGAACGATCAATACGATACTAAGATCGAAATGGCTTACTTGAAAATATAGGCGGATATTACCAATATTTTCACCAACAAAGAGACATTCGTTAACGACATATAGGTACATATAGAAAGGACAATGTGTATGCTGTGTTGGGAATATTATATTAATTTTACAATACCGTTATGAAAATGCAAGGCAATTTAGAAATAAAAAATTGTTTGTACACAATTTGTACTGATGTAAAGCGTGATTGATGTTGTTGTTTCCTCAAACATACATATATTGATTTCTTTATGTTCTCTGTTTCGTACGTCGCCATTCGGATCGTTTCGTTCCGTTACACGCAGTGTATTATTTGTATTTCGATTTTAGAGTTGCTAGATCAAAGCAGCAAAGTCAATGACCGAAAAACGTCATTTCGGAAGATGGAACATAATTAATTTTAAATCAGTACTCCTCTCAGCTTTCATCGACTTCTCTTCATGAGATTAGATCACAAATATCTGTATCGAGTATCAAATAGAACTGAAGTTAATACTAATAAGGGGGATGGTGAATCTACGGTGAAGCTAAAATAATAAACCAAATACATTAGACGAATCAGCTTCTATAACAAGAAGTGTAACTATACACGCAGGTTCGCAGCGTTGCAGACGAGGATCCGGTCCGAATGTGTATAGGATACTTAAAAATGACAATGTCCTCCAAAATCTAGTACACTAATACAATACGTGAATTGGAACGTGCAATAGATATAAGCGGCATGAATTTTTAACCCCGTAAATTAACAGTTTTGCACTCCTAATACTTCGGTCTCGTGTAGAACGGCGACAACAGAAATTTTAATCCCTTCCATAATTTTAATATCCGTAGTAAGATACATACATCTATATATTTCGAATTGTACCATTACCATTGTTTGAAGATTTCTCTTGTGTCCGGCCTATCCCAGATTATTTTTTTACCTAGAATAAACCTTAAAAACTATTTCTTTATATAAAAAATGTCGTAACATACCTACAGCTTACATTTTATAATGTGGTTAAGCTAAAGAAAAATACAATCAGTCGCGCGTTCGGGGCTTGCATGTGTTCATATGGGAGAAGAGTACTTCTATGTGACTATAACTTTGTCGTTACAGTAGTAACAACAAAGTTATAGTCACGACTCATGTTTTCACTGATACTCATGCTGGTCAGTGCGACAGCAGCACATTTTTCATTACAGATATGTAATTTGATGACTAACAGATCTTTTAGGGCAATACTGATTATTTGAATTTATCGAGTCCTTCACAGTCAGTAGTAGTCTACGGGACTCAAATAGCAGAAGATTCAGGGCTAGGAGCAGTGTACTTGAAGTTTATGAATTACTCAAATGAACACAATCATTTAGAGATCATATAGGTGGATCTTCATAGACAAAGGGGCATTCGGTTCAACTTAATTGCATGGTCAATGCAGCCCATGAATGTCGATGTCCGATATCGAATAGAACTAACCAGGTACGAGTTGAGATCGGTCACGGACACTGCATCCCTGTAAATCGACTTAAGCCCTCCCGTTTTCACAACATTGTGACATTTAAAAAAAAAAAACTATACTTAATAATAACATGTAACGTCAAGCTGATAACTTAAAAACTAAGGAAAATTACTTTTAACAATAGTTTTTAATACCAATATCATCCATTCATAGAAATATCACCACTATCGTCAACCCTTTTATCGTTCCTTTGCTAGACGTGGGTCTCCTATCAGAAGGGTGGTTAAGACCATAGTCTGCCACCCATTAAATGTACACTCCCATAAGCCATATGCAAGCCCAAAATTACAAATTATCCATGTTACAATCAGACACATTTAACAATTTCGTCAGCGAACCAACCACGACAAGAGATATACGAGTCCATTCGCGTTAAACACTTTTCAATGTATGTATAATATATCATCATAATGATGTATGTATATACGTGTATGTAACATATGTGTACAAACCTTATTCATAAAAGCTCGTACAACGTGTTTTAGGTTTTTTAATCTCTCATCAATGTCCAAAATGCTTTATGGGGCAATGGAAAATAACACGACAACCAAGCTTCGGAATGGAGTATTTATGAATAACGTAGGTACGGTACCAATCTTTAAGCTATCTACCGATATTTGGGAGACACGAGCCTATTAAAAAAGTTTATGCTTGAAAACCGACGGCAAGATGTATACCGTGAAAATTGGATGCATTCGAGTTTTATTTCTGGGCACTTTGGGCACTTAAAGAAACACGGAAGGTTGCAGGAGAAGCAAGGATAAAGAGAAAGAAAGACATATTGCTCGAGTGAGGGATCACTGAAAATCACATTTCCATTTTAAAAATCCCAACAGAACTTGAAAATCTGACATTTCACATTTAATGACGATCGATGAAGATTTTATAGCAATGGATGAAATATAAAAAAATATTAATTATTGAGTATATATTCCAGCAATTATTTGCCCGATACGAGCCTAAAACCAGAATCAGTGCCCAAAGATAGCGAAATTCTCTGAGCAAAGTTCATATTAATTCTAGAATGTTCTATGGTAAAGCGCGAGTATATGAGGGGACTTTGTACAAGCATAAAACGTTTTACTAAGCACGTATCTCAATTTACACTATATTGAACTATTTCAGAGAACCGAAGTGTGCGTGTGTCTAAGAAGTAACATTTAAAGAGTTCTAATATTTTTTGGATTTATTGTTAATTTATCACTAAATCTAATCTATATATAATATAATAAATACTTAAGACTATGTCTCAACGCGAACGGACTCTACGGATGGATTCAATATACAATGTGTATGGCGTAGAAAAATTACCGCGAGACGCCGTGGTCGGTTGAAAAGTGTATAGTATATATGACGAACACCGCCGAGGTGAACTTGGCAGCGCACTGCCGCGCGCTGATATTGTGATGTTCGGTCATTTTAAACTTGTAATAAAGCTATTATTATTACCGTCTTATGGATACTTTACTATGATATTTTAATGCAACCTTCATATTACTGGGCATAATTGATACCTAGCACTTTATTGTCAACAAAGTAAAATGTAGAAATTTATTATTAAATTAAACAATGAATTAAAAAACGAGATTGCTTAACAATAATTAAATATTTGTCGAAAAAATTTGATCAAATAAAAATTTACATTTCTTGTGTCAAGTACATTAAAACCATAGTATATAAGCATACTACATACTTCATTACCACATAACACTTCAAAACGATGCCGAACACCACAATGAAACTATCAAACAAAGGCGCGTCCATACACACACACACACACAAACACACACCACAATATCATTCGTATTGTATATATCGTTATTCTCATACAAAATCTAATTACATCAACTTAGCCTAAATACAAAATATAATATGTCAGTCTACCCACATTATGCAACGCGCGAGAGCGGTACAAAAGATGGCTTGATAAACATTGCATAGTGTGAATGAACTCAGTCGTACGTAAACAAGACTTAATAATCGGTCTTGTAGTATCTTACACAACAATTATATATGTATATAGATACTACGAAATCAAGTAGTAAATACATCGAAAACTTTGATAAAGCGTCGTGCACACTGGTGTTGTGGTTTATTAGCTCCCCATACGTGGGCAGATAACTATGAAATTGGATTATAATTCGTTGGAATTAAGTGCTCATTTCCATTAGAAATATTTACCTGGGATAGTCTAAATTTTTCACGGGTATATGTTAACGCAAAATTAGATACATACATAATACTAGTTTTAAAGCCTATTTTGATCGAAAAATGATGATGCTTATCAATATGAATTTGTTAAGAAAAAATTGAGTATTTACAAACAGTCGATATAAATTTCTCTATAGTGATTCAAAATAAACACAGTATGCACGCACCATTATTAAAAAATTTGTGCTACTCTGGGGTAAATGTCATAATTTTGGCCTTAAAAATGTATAACGTCACTAACGAGGGTTTTTAAAACCTCAACTATTCCCAATAAAGTCTTTTATTATTCAAGTCATAAATAAAAAAAAAGTATTACAAAATGCATATAGTATGGCCACTTTTGGTTACCGAGAAAAAATAAATATAATCATTCATTTATTTTATCAAAATTTCCACAAATACTCCACGAATTTCTCCTTCAATCATCTCTTTGGACAAGATTTTGTTTGGTAAGTCTTTATACCAAATACATTTAACATAAACAATGTATATATTATTATCATTAAATATACGACACATACAAAACACCCTGTATCAGAATTTATACATGATATTCGATTACAATTTTAATACGTTAAATAGATGATATAGACAATATTATCTACATTATAATATGGAAAACGCTGGACACGTCCCATTTAGTACCAAAATATATACAGGGTGTTTTGTACGGTGAACGAGTAAGCTACTACAATCAGATCTAACCTACTTATTATCAAGCATTTGTCAGTTTGTCAAATGTTACTGTATGAAAAAAGCAAATGGTGCTCAAATCACTCATTTATTACCAATTAATTGTAACAATCTTCATAGCCGTAGAGAGCTCGTGTGACCATTACTGGCATGTAAGGTAATAATTTTAATGGATTTATTGATAAAAAATATTCCAATTGACAATTAATTTCAACTGTAACATTTTAAGTTGTTCAAGCAGTTGTGAATGAAAAAGTTACATAATCTGTCATATTAACTGTTTTGACATCTAGAAAAAGTAACCGATTTAATATAATTTCTTTACTAATTATATTACAGATATCGATGCGACTTTGTGACCGTATAAAAACGGGCGAATTAATCGATTATTAATTTAACTAGTGTCGACCAGAACTGGCGGTCGGTGTTAACAAGAGACAGTAATTAAAATCGAAACAAATAAAAACACTCTTATATGTATAAGCGACAAATTATTCTTTTGTTTTCATAATCAAAGGAAATACACTAAAATAAATTTAAAAACGATAATCTTCTAACATTACTGAGAACAAATTTGTATATATATAATAAAAAAAAGTACATGTAAACATTTAACAAACCGACAGGCGCCCTGGCGCCAGTTGCAACACAATTTATATACCTATCTAAGCGCTACGGCTCGGGTACTAATTAATGACGAAGTGAGGTATCTTATTAGAAACGTAATATTTTTCTTTTATACCAATATGAGTAATTGATTTTTCAGACAGTTGCAATACAGTGTTATGAAGTTAAAAAGATAGTATAACGCTTTCTTGAAAATTCGTGCATGAAAGAACAACCAATGTACATATTTTAGCCAATGTGCAGCCGATTGTTATTAGGTTTAAATGATGCGATCACTTTTTAATTTAGCTCGACTCAGATCGACATGTATGGGGCAGGTTTTGTAAGGGAGGTCTTAAATAAATTCAAAAATTCTCAACTAAACTCAGAGCTGTCTTCTATATCACTAACAACCAAATGTACCAGTATTGTATACCAGATAATATTATGACACAAGTTTACCATCATTGTTTATAATAATATGGATCTGAATTAATCAACCTAGAAAACACTAATATTTAGTAAACTAGCATTCTACTAAATTGTATGACGCGAGTAAAATTATCCCATTTTTTATTTCTATAACCTTTTACATATATTGGTCAATCCTAGGATTCATTGTTTTTACTTTTGGTGTTTCTAAAATTTGTTTTGCAATTTTCTAGAAAATAACAAGGCACGAATTTTGTGTTGATCGTCCCATGTTTTACACGTTCCTGGAGATGTCGTTTTTAGATGATTATTATATACAGGCCTTATAAAATTATTATTACTTTTCAAATATGTCTCATTTCGCCATTATTGAAAAAAACAACTTTCAAAATCCTGCAACTGTTTTGTGCAAGAGGGTAAAAATTTAAATTGTTTACAATGCCGATAAGCATGTCAATTTTTTATTTTCTAACAATATTTATTTTTTAAGCACCTAAGCATACGGAAGATATATATTACATTAGTCCGAGTAAACTTTAAGCTATTTTCAAATAATTCAAGATACTATGACATAGTATGGTATACAATTACTATAGCTGCATATTTATTAGAAATTATCCTAAAAAAAAATGAGAATTTTATTTAAATTATCACAAAGTAAAAAAGACAATGAATTCGAGTCATGTTCAGTGTCAGTTCTGTTGTCTATGAATTTTCACATTGTAAACGAATAAGCGACCTCAAAATAAATTACGTACAAAAACGATTTGTACAGCTTCCAAAAAAAAGTCACTGAGATGCATCATGTGTACATAAATAACCTAGGTTTAAAGCGATCGAAAATATTTGAGTCAAAATTTGTACGCTATATTACACCGTAACGCTTTATAAATACCGAATAAATTCGCTTAAAATATATGTATAAAATTCACTCAATATTGTTACCACATACAAGGCAGAACGTGTGTGATAAGAAAAGTTGCACGGTCGTGCAAGTGATTGGTGGTATCTTTGAGCCTCGGGTTGGTTCAAGGGGATAGCGAGCCCGCACGCGGCCGGGCCGAACGTTGGACTAGTTGCAGGTGCACTTATCGTAATGTTTAGCTGTCTTCCAGCAGGTTGTGAAGCTCTGCGTAGTTGAGAATGGCACGGTGTAGGAATTCGTATTGTAACTGTGGGAAAGAAGAGGAAATATTATTGACACGAAATAGTGAACATTTCTAGTAAGTGTAAGTAACAAAATAAACTGGATCTATATAATACCTATAATAATGGTTTTGTGATATTTGCAGTAAAACGTATATCGATTTCTATAGTTACATACGTAAAACTTAGAAATGTTTAAAGGCATAATAAGAATGATATTTTTATTACTCTTCTACGAGTAGACAAACCAATACAGGTTCTTTAAACACGTTCTAGACCCACTCAGATTTTATCGGGCGCAACAGTAGCGATACGAGCCATGCGGTCGAGGGTACTTCGTGTTCAGTTCATATACTAACACGTACATTTTGGAGCGTCAGCGGTTAACGTCCCTCGAGTATTTAAAAGTAGTGCGCGTCCAGGGCTCAATAACCTTCCGGTGAGCATCTTTTACATGTATAGGTATGTATGAGCGGTACGAGTGGCGGTACGAGTGGCGGTACTGACGAAGGTGTCGACGGTGCGCGCGCGCTGCGAGCGCAGCTTGCGCGCGGCGCCGCTCACGTCCACGCGCCGCTCCACGCGCAGCTGCCACGTGAGGATGCACAGCGCCACGAACAGCGCCGACCGCTCCGTGCCGAACCTGCCGCCCACTCACTCGTCACACTTGGATTCGTTACGGTCGTTTTGGGCAACCGAACTTTTTCATTTTACGGTTTTCGATCTGTTTCCATTACGATCGTCGTTACTAGATTTGTCGAACCGGTGTAGTGCCGGTTTTGCGTCGTGGAGTCGTTTAAAATTGTGATTACATCGACGACGCCGGGTACATAAGTGAGCGGGTACCATAATATGTGCAAATGTGAAATGGATCGTAGCGATCCGTGTCCCGCCAATAATTGGCAGACGATAGGAGAGAACCCCGGCGTTTACCCTCTCGATATGAGAGGAGACCCATATTCCGACGATGAAACGATAGGAGGGTCGAGAGAAAGAAAAAAAATTGAGAACAAAGTAGTGAGGCGCTACGCACTGGCAGTGCACGAGCAGCGGGCGCGGCGCGCAGTCCAGCGGCGCGGCCAGCTCGGCCAGCTCGGCCAGCCCGCGCGTCACCTCGGGCACGTGGCCCGCCGCCGTGGGCCAGCCCTGGTACTGCAGCTGCCGCACCGCGCTCCACTCGCCGCTCTGCGCGCCGCGATACGTCTCTCATACGTGCCCCGCGTTTAGTCAACGCGTTACTTTTACGATCTTTCTCATATACAAAAGTCAAATAATAAAACGATCAAATGTCCGATTAAATCAAGACTGCTGACATTATTGACGAAACGTTGACTGCCTCGTTAGTCGAGTGGTTGCAAGCGAGACTGCCAATCGGGAGGTCCTGGGTTCATCCAGGGTCAGGCACTATCGGATTTTTCTAATTTAGAATTTCTAGTAG
>DWJK01006336.1:0-10552 GCA_018248815.1 Croniades pieria auraria | reverse complement strand
CGTGGAGGACTACGGCCTTAACCCTCTCAATATGGGAGGAGACTCATATTCCAATAGTGGAATGTTAATGGGTCGATGATTATTATTATTTAATTAGTATAGGTGTAGGTGAAAAATATCGGTTGGTGTATAGATACGAATATGTAAAGTCCAGTAGTTAGCGATATACACCACAGAATCGTATAGAATCGAACGCTGACAGCGGACGGAAATTGGTGACATGATGTATGGGCCAAATAGTCCGCGTAGCTTCGATGACTTTTAATGTTTTGTTTTCCTTATCTCCTGAAAACGACTGAAAGTCTATTTACATATTTATATTGTATTATTATTATTATTTGAAATAAGTATTATGTTTATTTCAATACTTTATTACTCAGCTGCGCTTCATTGTGTATAGTAAATGGTGTCGGGGCGCTGGTACCAATTTTCATAGTGTCTGATTGTAGAGTATAGAAGATAACGGGTTTACGACTTACAACAAAGTCATATAACACTGAACCCGTCCACATATAATATTAACTTTGACATATACATGCAATACGTAATTATATACCGAGATTCATCTCTGACAACTTTTTAGACATGCCGTACAGAACGTACATTACCGCTGACCTTATAACCACTTGTCTCGGCTGAGAATCGAACTGATTACCTCCGGCCGTCACGGCGCTACCACTTAATTAGTAGCGCCAATGAAAAAGAAATATTTATTGTTGCCACGACTATACCTAGAAGTACCAGACTTTCCGCCTTATTGCCGTTTCTTAGCTTTTCCGAGATAAATACATTTCACTTAAAGAACAATTTCTCCGCAGCGTACCAACACAATCGCATCCACAGCGTCCATATATCACGAAGCTTTTAGCGGAGCGATTCCATGTTCACAGATCGTGTTGCCGAGGCCAGCCAGCGCGGCCACGCCCCCAGGCCTCGTATTAATCACGGGCATAATTACCCTCCGCCTCCAGGCTTGCGAAGCGGCCTTTGCCCGCAGTAAATACCATCCGGGTTAATTAGTGGCCAAGGAAAAATGTCCTCGATATCTCAAGAGAAGGATTGTGAAGTTTTATTATCTCCTTCGGCAGCCGCGCCTCGTTTTCGTTGTTTGCAAATGCTAGAACACTTTTTGTAATGAAATCGAATAGAGAATGCTTGGGAATGGGAAAATGGAATCACGGATTTATCGTAAGTAGGACTGATCCTGGCACTGACATGACATTAAGTAAATCACATTAGTGAAACCACTCTGTTGATGACAAACATTATTATTATTCTGCACCGCCAATTTAATTCTACAGGAAGGTATATAGGAGGCAGAGAGCCACCAGAATGGTAGAGACTTTATTCTAACAATATGGAATTTTAAGGTTATCATATACATTAAGGTAATAAAAACCTCTTTAACGCGCACATTTTAAACGATTGTTTACTTTTTATTGTTACACACTAACTGTCCGCATATTTACGTATGTATTCATATTCAGTTGGATGCGAAGAGCTGAAGATCGAGCTCAGTGGCGTGCTATTGGAGAGGCCTATGTCTAGCAGTGGATGGAAATAGGCTGATAATGATGATGATAATGATTCGTGTAAATGTGAAATACAATATTTAATACAATTCCTTGTAGCTGTGGTAAATGGATATCTAGACCATTTAGATTGAAGTAGTCATTGCTGTTCACAACCAGATGTATCATATCTTGAAGAGTTCTTGTGTGTTGAAGCTGCTGAGGATTAATTTGAAACATTTGGTGATTTAGTGTGTCTGCCTAACACTCTAGTTCAATAGCTATAATACTAACCAGTCTAGCAGGCTTTTATCTGGCAATGTATTAATAAGCTTCTGCGTCACCGGAAACTGACACAGACTCCACATTACAGCCATCAACCAACCATTGCCAGTTAATCGATGTTAAAAATCTATTACAGTCTTACTCTAGTATCTATAAAAAGACAGGGACAAATAAATGAATTGAAAAAGAAATCACGATACTTGGTTGTGAATAGACAGAAATTACGTAGAAGATCTACTCATTACAATTTCAGTTCATTCGCACCTATAAATCTAGCTTTATGAGGTAAAAACACACTACTGCCGTAATACTCATACCTTTCCAGTGATAGCCTAGTGGTTAAGAATTCGGCCGCTCACTCTAGGGGTGCTGGGTTCAAATCCATGGCGCGCAACTCCTTACAAAAGTGCGTTTTAGGTTTAAATATCACTTGCTAACAATGAAGGAAAACATCGTAAGGAAAGCTGCACATCTTAGAGTTTATAAAAAAAAAAATTTCTAAGGTGTGTGAAGTCCGCCAACCCGCACTTGGGCAGCGTGGTGGACTACGGTCTTAACCGTCTCAATATGAGAGGAGACCCATATTCCAACAGTGGAATGACAAATGGGTCGATTATTATTTTTATTTTATAAGCACCTTTGAATTTGACCGAACTGTTGTTGGACGTGAAAATGTTTTATAAGCTTAAAAAAAATCTAAATTTAATACAAATAATCCATCTGACGGCAATATTCATATTAAGTGTCATTTGTCTATGGGAAGTTAATATTCGAAAGTTTAGTGTGTGTGTATATTTTCTGCCCCTGTGTGCGTGTGTGAATATGAAACAAAAGTGTGCTAGCGAAAACAAAGGCTATATTGGGTGTGTGGGAATATTTCAATAATTAGAATTAAATATACGTGAGGCAGAGCGTATCGGATTCCAATAAAAATCATATAGGATAATGTGTTAGAGTTTTTCTTATTACAATCTGGACTTTAATACGCAAGGGTGTTTTAATACGTTCTTCATGTAGATATATTATGGAAATCTTGAGAGCAGAAATTTGGTATAAAAGTAAAAGCAGGATAAATCAACAAATAAAAAAAATGTTGTCACATTCTTACCATTACCAATAATAATTATTATTATAATAGTCCAAATACGAGGGTTGCTATAAGTCCACTATATTTTAAGTGGATAACTGTATTCTGTTAGCGGCTATGTAGTTCATTCTATGGGCCAGAGCGCGTATGAATTATTTAAGAGCGGCAGCCCTAGAGGCTTATTCTGGATTTCCCTTTCAATTCCATATTTCGCTGGCTTCCAATCCGCTACTGCGTACCTACGCGTAATAACATTTAGTAAAGATTTTCATATTTTTGTCTTCATTGATTGTGTTAGTATAAGATAAAAAAAATATATAAAATATTATCTAAATATATAAAATATATCAATAATATATAGTAATTAAACAGAACAGTAATTGTTTAATTGTAACTAAACATTTGCAATTACAGTGAGATAATTCTGGAAAGCAGTTAATAATTTCTAAAAAGTAACCGTATACATTACACTAATCAACTATTCGTCAATAGATGGCGCTATATGTACATAAACATTGTACTTGTAAGAGGACGAATTGTTTAGCGAAAAGTAGTATTACTACAGTCCTTAATCTACTTTTCGGGGAAATTCAGGCGTGGTGTTATGTTTATGTTAAGTACTGCAGAATATAAAAGAATTATCCTACACGTGAACACCGTGGCAGCGTAAAATCGTTCGCAAGAATAATCTCACGCGTTTCGCTTGACACGCTTGGAGTGTGTTTACGACGTGCGTCGTTGATGGCTATCGATGAAAATTTATGACAGCGACCACAGATAATAAATTTGGGAGCCGGCTCCTTGTGGATCGATTTAAAGCCGAGCGGCCGGAGGCACGAGATTCATGTGAGTGTGATGAAAGTGGTTAAGTCTTTGAGTTCAAACTAGAATCAAGGTACTAAGCCGACAATGTCAGTGTTGATAATAATGTTTATAGGTATTTTGATAGCAACTGTGCAATAATTGAACTGTATTGTGCTGTTTCGTGTGATTGAATAATTGAACAATAAAGTTGCTGCCAAACTAAGGCGAATGCGAAAGTTTATATGGATGTTTTTTAATCTTTCACGCTTTTCCTTAGATGATATGTACATATATTTTTATTGAAACACGCTAACCGTGGTATTGATGGATTGTTTAAGATTTTACATTACCTTCCATAGTTGACGGGCTAATGATGTGAACGGACATTTGACATCTCATGGTTTGGATGTCTTCTCTGCGTAGGGCACTTATCATATTATAACCCTTAGGTAGGGTGCGCATCTGTGCCTCGTTTTAGATTGGGAGCCTTGTTTGAGAATACGTACACGTCCCCATACGTTCCGGTGAGCATACACAAGTCATAGTCATATATCACGGGCGGCAATTCGATATCTGTAGATCCTAACGAACGATTTATCGTTCGAGAGTTAAAAAACATTTGGAAACCATCAGCCTGTCTACGCTCTATTTCCTAATAAATCACAGAACCACAAAGAATCCGTCCACCGCAAAAGGACCATGTCACCCAATTCCCGGCGGAAGACATTTTTTTTGCATCCGCATTTCACACAATGCACCAGCGAGCACAGTTGGTACGTAAAATATCTAGAATGTTGGAACGCCATTTGCAATCAACGGGCACGGGGGCGTTCCTTTGTCGCGTCACAATTGAATTCCGCTCGGCGTGTTTGACATCGCAACGATTTGGACGCAGAACGGCAGGTAGCTAACCTGATTTTTATCGAGTTATGTTATATATCTGAAAGGCGAACTGTGTATTCGCGCCTACGCTGTTAACTAACGAGAGCGATATTCCATCGATATATTAATTATATTTATATATATTCATACGCTTTTACCTTCTTTCACATATAAGGTAACGTCACGCCTTTCAGAAGAGGTAGGCAGAAGAGTGGAGTATATTTTCACGTTTCGCCAGTTACGCTTACGTCCCACCATGGAAAAGGTGAGACTATTACTATATATCGGACACCAATGCAGATTTTGAGCAATTACTGAAAATTTTAAGTTAGAAATATACATAGTGCAAAAATTTTAAAAATTATCCAATTTTAATTATTTCGTTTTCAAGGCCGAAATCATTGATAAAATTTACCTAAACGACAGCGAACATTATTGTTGAGAGAAAAACTTCTATCGATAACGGAAAATATATTTTAAAAACCAACTATTTTATGAGTCACGCGACTCCCTTTGACATTCTCCACATATTCAATTACGATGGCCACAAAGAGGACAAACATTTGCCGTTGCTTTTCATGAGTTTGGCGAATAAAGAAAAAATTTCTGCAATAACTGCGGGATATTGCTTCTGGGATAATATTAATGAGGGTATCGCCCTTATGGCGGAATTAATACGTGTGAGGTTCGCACGTTAGGGGCGTTACACACTGGGCGTCTGCGCGTTGTGAGGAACCGAACACATTAACGGTAAAACCGCACACCCATTAACTCCGAGTGTAAAATAAAACAGATTAACTACATTGAAAAAATAATACGGTAAATTGCGAGAATGACTCCTCACAGCTTATATTTTATTAAATAACCATATAAAAATGTTACCAAAAATAGTTATTTTTCCCTAACTAAAGTGTTGATTTACGAACGAACGATCGACCTCTTCGTGTGAAACGGCCCTTATAGCCTAATGACGTTTATCTGTATACCTATCTGTCTAATGGGCTATAAAAGTGGACAGCGCACACCTATCTCAGCAAAACTGAGATAGACTCGTTAATATAAATAAAAGTATATATATAACCATCGCACATGTTGCTTAAGAAAGACAGCCTACATGAATCTAAAATGTAAGAAACTACGCTTTTCAGACCAAAGGTTGTCATTACTTGGTTAGTATCGACGTCAACCGCATCTATAGATAATGGATGTTTACAAGCGATTAAAGCAATGATTTGTGGAAAAATGATTTTGACATTCGTAAGGTACATGGTAAGAAACTGGACTCAGTAGAGTGCCTTGAGGGATGCCAATATCGACTGATACTGGTACATGTTAATGAAAGTGTATTTATGGTACGATGTTCTGTTTCCAATTGGATTTTGAATTTAAGCATGACGGTATACGTGACCCGTATTACCAATTTGCATGAGTACTACATACATACATTCACGTCACGATAACATGATTTACGGATTAATTGTATAGTCTTTGATGCTAATGTGAGAGAAGTTAGGGAAAATTAACTGAACAGAGGAAAATTAATCGGGTAAAGAAAAAGGAGCGGTAAATCCTTAACGTCAAAGGTCAAGTTGGATCGAACGCGATATAGTCAACAAAACAAAGAGAAACAATGAACTAGTCTGTCCATACTAATAAGGGAGCAACTGAGAATTTAAATGAATGTGTCTGAACTAAATTCTCTGTACATCGAGATGACATTTCAATTTCCCAATTCCCCGTTGAAATTCAATATGTCACAACGGATCCGGTCGGAATCCGGTCACTAATTGAACGGGATAGTGGTCACTATGAGCCGTTCACAATACGTGGATTGATTCATCGGGCTTCTCTGTATCTGATTTCTGATCAATTTAAAACCGACGGACAGATTCACGTTTCTATTATAGTTGCGTCATTTCTAAAAGTTCTAGAGATAGCGGCAAGGCTGTTCATTCTACATTTGGCACGTGAGCGGCTAATAAGTAATTCAAAACTGAACTAGTTTATTTCGCTATCGCCTAGTACAGCCGAAAGTTGCTTAAGTCTTTTAGCCGAGTCATTAAGAGTTTGTTTGAAAATTTATTCTCATTAAATTCGTATATTTATTCTCGTTTCACTTTGTATGGACTGTAGTCTTCATTGTGTTTTTCTTTCTGTAGAAAATGTTTTTCCTTAGCTGATACATACATATGATATCTTCACTTTAAATCCCTTACAGGGTAGGCAGAGAGCTAGATTTCTTAGTTGGTACAATAAATTTTAAATGTTTTTGATGCAGCTGAAGTCATTTATTAATCGATGGTGTTTTAAACACGATTAAAATTATATTATACACAGTTTGTAATTTAAAGATACCCATTGACATGATCGTTATCAAATATGCAAGGAAAGAGATATTTGGTACTCAGTCTTCTCTGCCTGCTCCGTAAGGGTCTAAGGGTGAATATGCGATACTAGCATCAATATTAATCGCCATTTTACCATCACCATCAATCGTTTCATTATTTTTTTGAAAATAACATTCCGCTTATAATCCACGAATATCCAATAGTGCCCGACCAGGGATTTGAACCCAGGACCTCCCGAGCACTCGACTAATGAGGCTGTCAATAATGTTTGCTTGTTAACAATTTTTAATTTTTTCATAATAACTGTGAATGAGTATTGATACATAATATTGAGCATATTCTCTTCCAATATTGACATTAATTAATTTTTATGTAATATTTATAAGAAGATTTCAAGAAGAAAGATATGTGCGCCATTACTTTATATTTTTTACTTTATACTTTACTTTTTACTTTATATTTTAGGTATGACTACATAAATGATTACCAATTAAATGAATTATTAATTTGTTAATGTTCGGTTTTATGTTAATGTACGTCAATAAACTGTGTTTCTAACATTACTTGTTTTTTATTAACAGCTTTAATTTGACTGCCTCATTAGTCGCGTGGTTGCACGCGCGACTGCCGTTTGGGAGGTCCTGGGTTTAAATCCCGGGTCGAGTGCTATTGGATTTTTCTAATTTAGAATTTCTAGTAGTGAATCGGAGTCTGAAGTTGTGCCCGGTGTACGGCAATAGGCTCGCCATCTATTCAATGGGAATTAAACGTAACTGGTGAAACGTGGGATTGTACTATACTCCTCTGCCTACCCCTTCGGGGATTACAGGCGTGATGTTACGTTTTTTCATCTATTAACAATACACCTTTATAAACAATGTGACAACTATTTAGTACGTTATATCATATTCATCTTATCTCCAGCTTTTCTGAGTTCACTGCTGGATACAGGGCTCCTCCAATGAGCATACAGAATACACGACTTTAGTAACGTGAGAAATTTTTTATCAGGTCATATGAAACTAAGGTAAAAGCTAAATAAAATTAGTATTTGTGTAAACGATTGGAAAGGTCGCAAACAAAAATAAGTTAATTATAAATCTTAGCCCTTTGGCCCTAATGGTTATAAATTCCAACGAAACCAAGATTTACAGTTTCCGTGGGTGAATATAGGGGGGATTACGGGGCGATGGCGATAGTTAGGGTGGCAGTATCCAAAAACAATTTTCTATTTGACGATATCGAATGTCGGTTGCATTTATGAATTTGAGGATGTCTCTTAGAATGGTTTTGAAATAATTTCAAAATATTTTTTTTAATACAGTTTTAAATGTGCTAAGACCGAAATATATAAGTCTGTTATAAAATTTAACTACAATCCCCATAAATAGGTAAAGTGAATAAAAATAATAATGATTTTATCACGGACATATAGAACAATAAGTGTTTATGTTATTGAAAATGGAATATCCTAGAAAGTTCCAGCTAGCTGACAACCCTAGCAGTGCTAATCGGAAAACTTACCGATTCTCCCCCCTACTCATAACCCGGAGACCGGGACGAGTCCGGAGATGTTGCTAGTTTAGAATTTGTGTTATTTTGTGTACCAGCTCGGGAGCGTACAAACATTTTGACCAGCAGTCTCATTGAAAGTTTTGTCAAACTGTCATACAAGCGGAATTTTATTATTATTACTTGAAATGTTGAAGAGAAAATGTATTATTACCAATGCTGTAAACAACAACATGTGAACTGACAAATGTGTAGTCTTGAAGTTTTTATCGCGTTTTCTAAACGACACTAGGATACATTGGAATGAATTAACACAATTCAGTTATTAATATACATCACGATTTATTGTTCCCATATAAGAGATTTTCACAGCGACATTATCCCCGTCTCTTAAACAATAAATTACCTAGTAAACAACATCATTACGCTTTAATATAAAGCTAACGATATTATGATATAAATATCGGTGGGACGGGCCACGGGGAGGTGTTCGCGAAGATTTCAGTGGCATTATCGTCAGCGGTGCTACGGTGGCGATGGAACTGGTTTAAAACGATATTGGTGACGTTTGATAGCTACTAAATTAGGTGCACAATGACGTCATTAAAAAAGATAATATTGAAGTTGGTAAAATGATCAAAATAAACACGAATCCATTAAAAAATACAGTGACGTCATTAAGTAAAGTAATATTAACAAATGTGACGTATCTGCTTTAATTGGTGCTGTGCACATTCTTCTAGAAGCGTTCATTAGATGCACAGAAAATAATTTAAAATAAACTTCCAGGCTCAAGAATGTTAATTAATATAAAATTAAAAAGTTAATTAAGAAATAAAAGAATTACAGTTACATTTGTTCATGTAAATGTTCATAATCCGAATCACCAATTTATGTGAAATCATTTATTAATAAAGATTATTAGATGAAAGATTAGATTATTAAAAGAAATAATTAAACGCATTAGAAACGCTGAATATACTGAATTAAAAAAAAATCTTTCGATATCGATAGTGACAAATATTATCGATAAATAATAAATCGATATTTACTGCCATATAATTCAAAGGAGCTACCGTACCTAAAAAAACGCTTCTCTATATTAGTGATGTGCGATATGACTTTCTCTTTATTATCCTCGGTTCTTTAGTTCGGTTCAATGGGAAGATTTATCCAGAAAATAGCGTTATTACATAATATACATAAAGCTAACGACATGTTGATACGAGCGCTCGGCTGAGCGCCGCTACGAGATATTCTCGAAGATTTCATGAGCATTGTCGTTAGCGATACGACGCTAGTGCGACGCGGCGATAGTACGGAAATTATTGCCGCTTTAATAAGTTGTGTGGAGGCTGAATCTTTAAGGCTCTTCGTTGTGTAAATTATGGAAGCGAGCTCACTTTTATGGAAGTTTGTTAGGGATTTTATCATTAAGCCCTTTATTGTTCTCGGGTGGGATGTTTTTTTCTTAAAATGATATTCATTCATTCGTTTAAGCAAACATTATGGATTTTGGTATTCTGGTTTCCTGTCTTTTTGTAACAACAAGTTACGTTCAATAAAAAATCTCGCATATCTTTGCATGTTATATTGTGCCTTTCATGGATCCGAATTAAAATTCTACACATTAGAAGCCAGATTTGCGCTAAGAAATTTGTTTTCTTATTTGTGTTGGCAAAACTAGAAAAAAGACTGAGATCACTAACTTATATTACAGGGGTATTTCATGAAAATTTCCCACTTCCAGATGTCAAGTTTTAATATTTTGAACGCATCAGATACATGCAGTCTCATTTTTCTAGAATTATCTACAATAAAACCCTACATAAAGAAAAGCCAATTAAAATATTTCTAACGACTTTAGAAGTCTTCAAGAGATAACATTACTAGCATTCTATATTATGGGAATCGAGGGAAAAATAACTATGGTTTTAAAATTGGTCACTTAACCTGGCAGGAGATCTAGTTTACGTAAACTCAAAAGCTATAGTTTAAAAGAAGGTAGAAACAATGAAAGCACGTTTATTTTTTCTTTTTTTTAAAAAAAGAGTGCCGGAAGTTTTTTTCCGCCGGCTTTTTTCTTCCGGTCTACATAAGCCTAAAAGAGGCGTTCAAAGCCG
>DWJK01006335.1:0-10553 GCA_018248815.1 Croniades pieria auraria | reverse complement strand
ATAAATAAATAAATAAATAGTACCGGACCCGGGATTTGAACTAAGGACCTCCCGTTCGGCAGTCGCGCTTGCAACCACTCGACCAACGAGGCAGTATACTGGATATTAAAATAAAACTTACATATAAGCTCCTTAGTAGCACTTCTGGATCTGGACGAAGTGTCAGATCCGTACTTCTTCTTGCTGTCCACGGATGTCTGCGGCGAGTACTTCGGTCTTGGTCCTGTCGATTTCGCTGGCGGATCGATTGTCACCTGTGAAGAAATTTACTTTGGCATAATGCGGATGTAAAGTAAACGTGTTATTGGGAAAGTTGAATAATCCACTTTTTTGTTTGTCCATCCCTACATACATATCTTTGCGCCAAGTCCTTCACGGAACGGGCAGATAGTACGAAGTGCCACATATTCCTATCCTTGCAGACCTGCCGAGCTTCTTCCACATTCATCAATCCCTTCATTCATCCACGCCGGTTTCGGAGCCTTTTATCTCAAACTTTTTTGTATGTATGCCTATTTTATTCTGCTCCACCACCGCTAATATGTCCATTGGAATGGTTATACTGTCCCACGTCCAATTTTGGATTGTCATCTCCTTAGCGAGACAACACTCAACATCGCCGTGTCAATACTCGCTAATGGTAATACCGGCTTATGATAAGCAAAATATCGTTTAAATATATAAAAATTCTTCGTCGTCATTACATCCAAGCCCGTAAAAAGCTTAAGGCACTATCATGTATGGAATAATACATAGTTTATTCATACATTTGTGCAAGCATATATATTTATTACTCGTATATACGAATGACACCACGATTCTTTCGCGAATCGAACGGAAACTATTGACACGTTTAAATTCGATTCTATAACAGATAACTGCTGTTGTAAAAATGCTAAATAGCAGAATTTAAAATATTGTGTTCTCTGTAAGCGCCTTCAGAATATAACAGAATATGACAGTAAAAGGCTTACAGTTAACAAATTAGTACTGAATAACTTGATTCTCTTACTCATACTCAATCTCACCTTGGTCTTAGTGATGATCGGTGGAGGCGCTGGTTTGATCGGTTTCTCGATGTACCGGCGCTCGCCTGAGTGCAGGAAGTTGTGTGCTAAGGCCGCCTGTTCGGGACTCACCACCTCGCCTGGGAATACATACTCAGATTGTGTTATCCCTAATCGGTTTTGTGACCCATTTTAATCATATATAATTATAGTGTATCTCAGATTTAAAAAGTCGTAATTACATTTAGCTAGCTTTACATTAGCTATTCCCCACAGCTGCGTACTGTATCGTGTCTAAAAAACATTGTCGTGTCGAGCCACATTTCTCCGTACATAAATGTGACGTAGAGTTATTCTCGGTGCTCATGCAACGATATTTAATGTAGGGAAATACATTATAAATCCAACTACATGATCGCTATACAACTATCTCTACATAACAACCCTTAAGTGGAAATGTAGAGCCTAAAAAAATGACATTTATCTCACCTTCAACAATGACAACGCAAGAGGTCTCATCCTTGCCGTGGACGTTGGTGGCTACGCAGGTGTACTTGCCGCTGTCCTCGGGCCGGCAGTCGATAATCTCCATCGTGACCACGCCGTCCGAGTGAGTCATCGCGTAATCGTACTTCGACAACTCCTTCTTGTCCTTATACCTGATCGGGAGAACGATTGGAGATCAGAACGAGATCGGTTTCCAAGACATGTCCAACTTCTATGACGGGTCAAAAAGACAAATCATGGAAGGCATCTCCGATATTACTAAGCAGTGTATGTGCGTTTTTAAAGTAGATTTACTATAGTTTCATTCAATTCATTAGGTTAACATGCGAATGAACAAAGAACTGATAAAATAATGAACGAATGAAAGTAATACGCCAAAAAAAAACAGAGGAATTTATTTTTGCATCGCACGGACTTTTATTGCCTAAATATATTAATGATAGTTCAGTTCTACGTAACCAATATTTGTGCCAGATTATCCCAGCGTTTAATCTGTCACAAATTGGATGACACAGACTAATCTAATCCAATCAACGTACGTCAATAGAGCTTATATAAACTGTTATAAATAGACGTGCGAAGTCACGTCAATTCATGCTGTTTGATATCTGATATCTTTTTTTTACCAAGTCTTCGCTTCTGAAGGTTGTCCCTTATGTGACACGCTTTTATGTAGTCGGTACGTTGTCGCCTGCTTGTATGCTTGTATGTTGCCTGCTTGTATGCTTATATGTCGCCTGCGAGTATGAAATGTACTCACCATTTAACCGTGGGAGTGGGTTTGCCGCTGAGACAGCACAGCAGTTTGCACGTGTCGCGTGCCTGCATGACACGAGGTCGCAGCTGGAAGGTGAATACTGGCGCCGTCTCGCTCGACTCCTGCCAGAAGGTGTATGGCAGCGGCTCTCGTCTGCGAGGAGCCTCGGGCACATGTGTGCGTTGGACCTTGGGTACCGCTGCAAAATAGAAAAATCATGGAATGTATAAATTATGTTCTATAGTACAGCACCCCCGGAATGAGCCCGAATTCTTAACCACTAGGTTATCACTGCTATGATATTGTGAAATTCCTTAATCTCAGCGCACATATTTTATTATCAAAATATTTATATAACTCTTAAAAGTTTCTAGAGACGATAGGAAATTAATAATTAGCTGTCCTTTTTCTATATAGCCCGAACATAATTTTCGTCCATCTCTATTTAGTAATTTGTTAATTTAATACGATAATTTATAAAAGGGTAATTCTAATTAATAAATATTATTAGAACCAATTTAACGAACAAAGAAAACATAATAACGTCAAATCACTATTACGTACGAGTTATACACATTTTATGAGAACGATATTTTCTATGCAAAATTTACTCGCATTCCAAAATTCATCACATACTCGTAACACTATATAACGAATATTAAAATTACATTTTTTAAATTAAAAAAATACAATACAGAACTGAAACAACAGCTATCAGCAGATTTAATAATTGCCAACACGTAACACTGTTGTCGTAACACAGATTAATTAATGATTAATTAAGTTCAATCGTTTATTCTATCATTAAACGAACAGTAACAGAGCAAGCCAATGAACTGATGTGCTTAAAAATAGACCGGTATAAGAATACCTGGCCTAATTCCTAGGCAGTACGCACGTTGGCAGATGACGGGCCTTCTTAACTACTGGTGACATTGTCTTTGAACTGACATGTTTAGTGTTGATGGAAATTCTGTAATTGGCTCTGCAAACGAATTTATGCCACTTGGAACACGAGTAGTGGATTAGCGAGCTGTAGCTCAACACCGCCGCCTATAAATATGTCGAAACGTTTGTTTTTGCTAATCAATTGTTTGATCTATGTTAGGTATTTACTGACTAATTAATAATAAATTATAAATACCTTATTACTTATATGGAGCAGACATTTTTAAGAATTTTACATTACTAGCAATCTTTTTTACTTGTCTGTAAGTATTGAAATAGTTAGGATACATATTTAAGGCAATATTTCTGCATTTAAAAAATCTTGTAGTCAACTTCGACAAAGTAAATTTTTTGGGACGGTACATACAGTTTTTATTAATGTTAGGTTACCCCCCAGTAGCATTATTGTTAAAAGCGAAATTGGTATTCACGAAAAAAATTTCAACTCACGTTGTACATTCAGGAAGACAACCTCCTCCCTGAATCCGTAGTGGTTCTCAGCCCTGATGATGTACTCGCCGCGGTCCTCGAGTTTGGCGCGATTGATGATAAAGTAGTAGTCATCACCCGCGTACCTATCACACAAGGATAATGTCACATAAAACTGTTTGATACCTCAAACTATTACCACGATTTTACTTATGGAATATAACAGTGAAAGAATTTGGGATAGTTTCTCGATTAAACTGATACGAATAGGATTATGTTAAAGACGAAGAAAACATATTACATAGTGCGGCAAATATTAAAAAAGTTACGCGGTACAATAATTTGAAACCTAATACTGGTAATGCTGATATACCTCTTCATGAATTTGACAGATTGGCGCAACTCGTGGTTGTTGTGGGACCAGGTGACTGTGGGCGCGGCGCACGCGATGATGCGGCAGTACAGCTTCACCGACTGGCCCTCGTAGCAGAACGCGGACTGGGGCCTGATCACGAAGCGAGGAGCGGCCTGGCGACGGTCTGAAGCAAAAGTGTTGATGAGGTAAAATCGAATACTTGGACTAAAGCTGATCTGAACGAGGTAAACGTAACTTCATATTAATTTGGAATCCACAATAATGAAAGCCATGGAAGTTTTAGTAAAATAGCGGATCTCGAAGAAATCAGCGAGTATGAAGGGAAATGATGAATCATCTTTCGTAGTACTCGGTAATATTATTGGCGTTACCAAAAGATAGTGAAGAAAGTTGATATTTTACACGTTACGCTTAATACTGTTATACTGAATTTGAAAAACATTTTTGAAATCCATATTTTGAGGACTTGCGTTTAGACAATGATCTTACCGAACTGTCCATCGTAGATCTTCCATTTCTCGATGAGGAGTTTGCGTAGTGAACTGTATTCGCTTAGCCTGCCGATCGGCAGAACGAACGATGACCAGTTCTGTGGGAGAGGAAAGACATTTTTTATTAATTTCTGACTCATTGGTTTGGTTTTTGTTTTGGTACACCCGTTGAATTCCTTCTGAATTTTTGTGTCACAATTTTTTTGGGAATTTTTTTTTTGGCCCTGGAATCTCCCTATCTATTTTGAATATATAATTAAAAAGCAAGTGTGAACAGATGCTAATGTTCTTTTCGAAATATACGAAACTGTCTAGTATTGGCTAACTTTATTCCAACACTTAAGCCATATTTTAAAGAGATGCAGACCGATTGTAACCTTTGGACCTTTTTTAAAACATTGGGAGTTTTAATCTCATTTATAATTAAAATCTAGATTGGTGAGTACAGGCTACATTAAATCTTTGATTCTGACCTTCAAAGTTTACATCTATTATAACATAATGGAAAGTTTTCAAATCCAACTCCAGATAGATCGATTGGTATTGAATAACGCTTGATCATTTTTACAATGGCCATGATTAGGACAGCTGACTTCTTTAGACTGATGAAATACAAACCTCGTATCGACTCCTGAGCCTGTCGCGCATCTGTTCGTATCTCCTGGACTGGATGGTCGCTGTTCTCGATGCAGCAGAGTCGCCGGCCAGCCACTTGTGCGCGAGGCACTCGTGCGCTGTCATGCGTTTTCTGAAAGTTTTACATTTTCATGAGATGACTTGTCCACGACGCCTTACGGCTTTTATCTACTAATATTTTTTTTTATTTTTAGGCGTGAATTGATTGCGATTATATTCCACAGTTCTGTTTATTGCTTTTTTCTATACTATTGGTTTAGCTTAGTCTTAGATATATATAGATGTCTTAGCTTGTTGAGGATATTAAACAAAAATCGAAAAAGAAGTAATTTTCAATGGCATAGCAACAATATCTTAAAGGTCTGCGGTCCAGAGATATCCTGTTTGATTCTCTGACATACATCTCTCGTATTACGAATTTATTTGCGTAATTATAATTGAACAAAAATCTATTTAACAAAAATTCTAATTGAACAAAAATTCATAAGAATACCTATTATTAATTCATATTGCATAACACTTACTCCTTATTCTTAACAAGCAGCCTGCGGATGAAGTCCTTGGCATCGTCGGAGACGTGCTGGAAGGCCTCCTCGTCGAACTCCCAGTCGCAAGCCTTGACATTCTTCAGCGTCTCGATGTCGTTGTTGCCAGCGAATGGTGATAGACCCGAGAGTCTGGGGTAATAAAAAATTCAATCACAATATAATAATGGCAAAGTACAAATTTCAGTTTTAAGTTTTCCTCATTTGACATTTAAACTACTTAAAAACGGCAGTTTTATAAATATAAACCTTCGGCTAATATGTTATAACAGTAATAAAATCAACTCTATTTTAAAATGATAATGTAATAAAACAGATCAAACAAATGGCAAAAGTAAGGTACAATACCATTTTTCACCAGTCGAGCCTTGATTCTATATCACAAAGTAACGTGTACTAAAAATATCAAGGAATAAAACAACTCTTTTATCTGGGAATAATAAAATTTATATAAAAGCATACGTACAGGACATAAGCGAGCACACCCACGGCCCACATGTCTGTGTAGAAGCCAACAGGCTCGCGCTCCACGATCTCGGGCGCCGCGAACTCGGCAGTGCCGGTGGAAATCTTTACCACCTCGTTCGGGTCCAGTTTGGTTGCCAAGCCGAAATCGATAATCTGATTGAATTAAAGAATGTATAAATTGGGCAAAATTATCGGCAAGTCTATTCTTTTTATATTTGTTATTCTATTTTTCCACCGGTTATATACACATGTCTTATTTCGTTTTTCCCTTACAGTAACAGAAAATTTCAGAAGCCCTTACACGATATTAGACAATCTCATAAAAGTCTCCTATAATTTCGAGATTCGCTTCAGGGCATACGATCGTTTCAGATCTCAGGATTTTAAATTAAAGCATGTATTATGCCATAAAACATTTGAAATATTCATAACTTTCCTTCAGTGTTGAAAAATTTTTTTTGTTAGTTTTGTTCATGTTCAATTGATCAGGGTTTTGGCAGATAGTTTAGAGTTTTAGTTATGTTTACCTTAACATCTGTGCCGGTCCTCGTCTGGCACATCACGTTCTCAGGCTTGAGGTCCAGGTGGATGATGTTCTGCTCGTGCATGTGTTTCACACCCTCGCACACCTGCCTCATGTAGTGGGCTGCTTCCGCCTCGCTCATGTTGTAGCCAGGCTCCGTGATGCGCTCGAACAGTTCGCCTCCAGACAAGCTGATGATTGACAAGAGATTTCAATAGCATCTACACTTTTAGTAAACTGCAGAGAAATTTTAACTGTCCAAAGATTTCTGCTCTTTACAACCAAGGATAAGAAGCTTCAAAAAAAAAATGACTGGAAATGTTATAGAATTTAACAGAGGAACCAAAGAATTTGTAATCAACACAATTTTTTCAAATTGTCATGACCGTTCTATTAAATTTGAGACCAATCATTATCTACCCAGAGTTAATATATGTACATTTGAAAACGAGTACCTTGGAATTGAGTTATGACACACAGCTGCATGACTTCCAGCAGATACTATAAGGTCAAAACGAAAAAACGTTTCTATTTTCATTACAATAATTCCAAGAAAAATACACTACACTCACAATTCGAATATGAGCACCATCTCGTCGTCATCTTCAAAGGCATCGTGAAGATTGATCAGTTTCCTGTGATGCAATTGGTTCATAATATCGATTTCCTTCTTGATCAGCTCCTTCTCCATCGCTCCCGTGACCGGGATGAATTTGGCTGCGAAGGTGTTTCCAGTAGACCGCTCCCTGCAGCGGTGAACTACGCCGAACGCGCCTGTGCCTACAACAGTATAAAAAACCTCATGCCTCTGTTTTGAACCTTATTGCTTAGGTGTTAGGTTTCAAATTAAGCACCCCTTTAATTTGACAACTTATAAATATAGTCAGCTATATATACAATGGCTATAGCCGTTTCTTCCTATATCCAACAAACCGTTTATAAAACCATTGAACACGTGGATAGTTCCAATACTTGTATATTATTTAATTTACATATTAATTAAACTTTTTCCATGCTTCTATTATAAACTGTTATGTTCTCTTTTATTACTGAATTACTCTATGCCTTATTAATAATATTTGCTTGCAGGATTTCTTGTCTATTTTGACATACTACTCCGAAGTTAATTTCTGTCATTTTTTTGTCCTTTACAACTGTTTTTTTTATATGTTACATGTATATAAAAAGTTATTTTAATTATGCGAAATCATATTATAAAATCATGTTTAATTTCCAAACGATAAACATCACCAATATAATTATAATATATAAATTACTATAATTACTGTGCAAAATTACTCTACTGCTAGCTGGCTACTTGACATATACATACATATATGTATATATAAGCGCACACCGTGCATTTGAATAAATAATGTCGAGAAATGTCAAGCAATATTTTCTACAGAAATACTACCAATTTTAATAATAATATTGATTATATACATACATACAATACATAATATAATCTATTTATAAAAAGACATGGATATGTGCACGAAATATCATAATTGTGTTACATTTATTCATATAACTTTAATTTGATTATCTATATGATTAGAGGCAAGCTAGATAAAAAGTACCGCTTTGATTTGTATGAAGGATAATAACTCGGGTCTTTAAGGGTAAGATTTAGATATTGTTTGTCTAAAACCAATTCAATAAAGCTTAGATTTAGCTCTTGTCGATTTAAATCGTTCGTTCTTGTTTATCTAAAATATATATTATACTCGTGTTTAATATGCAGCATATTTACACATTTGACATGACGTTATACCTACGCAAAAGTAAGTATATTAAATATTTTTTGAGGGATTGTAATATTTTTAATCAGCAAATTAAGTATTAGGACTTTTTAATACATCACAACAGTTAAAATATTATAGATCTCTAAATACCCACATTTAAAATATTTAAACTTCTCTTTTATATATCTCGTTTTTATAGCATGCGATTGTGCAATAAAAAAGTAAATTTAAATGAATTAAGAACTCAAAAATAATAATAGTAATAATAATTATTATAATAAAATATCGAAATTATAATAGTATGCGTGTGAGACAGAGAGATGCAGAGAGAGAGAGATGCACTACATCGATCTATTCACACACAGACCTCCGAAGCGTTTCCGTTTAGAAGAAGCAGTCACGAAGTCACCTGCGAAATTCACCACTATTTTTTATACATTTAAGGTTTAAAATCGAACTATGTGTTAGTTCTGTGTTATGGAAATCTATAGCAAAATGATATATCGCAAGCAACTTCGTAAGTTATGTTATATTTCTACTTTCAAATGTCATGCCGCTATTTAAGTGCAATATGTAAAAACGTAAAAAAATATATAAATAATCTTAATAATACATTAAGTAGTACTTCCTAGTTTTAGTTACCTATTTATTATCGTAAATAATAATAATAAATTAATAATAATTATAATAAAAATATCGAGCGAGAAGTGGACTTTACTCTACCGTGCACTTACTATGTAATAGGCGATATACATAAGTATTTTAGCAATCGCTAAATGTAGAGTACATATTCTATGTACATAATAAAATTTGCAAAATTACTTTTTAATTCCCAATATACATGACACAGTCGTTTTAAAATAATGTTAATATGAAATCGTTACAATCAAGAATTATTCTTAAAACATATCTATAAAAAAAAAAAAAATTAAACTCTTAATAAATATCTGTTTTGAGACAACCCTAGTAACGTTCTCGTGCTGTAGGAGCTACATTGTATCGTGGATGTTATGGACCGAGGTGTCTGGCCCGGGATTATTGTACCAATCGTGGTCGTGTGTCGCCAATCAATACATGCGAGATAGCAACCTAGTTCCCGTGGCTCAATAATGTTATGACAACTTTTTTCTATTATTACCTTATTCTACGATTACACTAAACTAAAAAATGCTGTTAGTACTAGAAAAATAATACTATAGTAACACATATATTTAAAACGTGCAACAATATTTACAAAGTAAAATTTTTTATTGGATTTATAATACAACATTGGATATCCAAACATATTCGGGGAACCATTCATGTGTATTCATTTCAACTGCGTCATAACTCTATTCTTTACTAGAAATCAACCAACATGGAAGAATGCAACAGATCTATCTGGGGTCAAATCATTCAATGAAAATCATCTAAGTTCATTGGAATATTTTGCATTTCTTTATAGGACACTCACAATAAGGATATCTTAATCTATGACATTAATTAGGATACTACAAAAACTCCTGCTACTGCTGCTACTAATACTGCTACTGCTACTACTACTTCTAATACTAGTAAGGCAGTTAATTACAACACACAACAATACATACACTTACCGATCTCCTCCAGTATGTCGTACTTGTCGTAGACGGAGCACGTGTTGATGTCGACCGGCTGCGGGACGTACTTGCTGTAGATGTCGAATACATAGCTGTCGTAGTCCTTGACCGGGCCGTGGTCGGCGTTCGTGCGGATCCTCTTGCCGGTCTCGTCCACTGTTGGGTTAAGGTCGTATCGTTCGGTTAAGGGATGACAAAAGTAATAAACTAAGATTTAACATAGGTTGGGATCACTCCTGTCTTTCCCCGAAGAAGTACTTAGAGATGCGTAGCACACTTTCACGATTTACCAGTTATGTTATCAAATCCGGACTCCATGTTACTGCTTGGAATTTCAAGTTAGAAAAACTCAATAATACTTTGTCTAGTGCAAGTATCGAACCCAGGGCCTTTTGAGAAGCAATCACGCTTGCAACCACTCCACCAACGAGGCAGTCAATGTCAACATCGTAAGTAGTTTTTATGAACGTTTGGACAAATGACAAATTGGGATGAATATTTCCAGATAGACTTCAAAAAC
>DWJK01006334.1:0-10553 GCA_018248815.1 Croniades pieria auraria | reverse complement strand
AGTGACTCGGGGTCTGGAATAGTGCCCGGTGTATGTCAATAAGCTCACCCCCTATTCCATGTGACGTAAACGTAACTGTTGAAACGTGGGAGTGTACCATACTCCACTGCCTACCCTTTCGGGGATTACAGGCATGACGTTACGTTTATTTTTAACTGTTCGTGGTGCGCCAAATAAAACTAATGTTGTTTCACATTTAGTAATAAAATAACTGTGCAGAGTGAAAGATATTTGACATAAGAATCTAAAAGGTAACATATTAGTCCAATACATCGCAGGAAACCCTTAATGACATTTATATTATTCCAAGTCTAACTTTAAAAGTAGCAATATTTTTTAGAAATGAACCCGTAGTTCTAATTGAATTTTTCGTCGGATTCGTCTCAACGCGAGTACATAGCGAATCATTCATGTCTTTTTGTGTCGAAAACCATTTGTTTGCCGGAGCGAGGCGCACGTTTGCATTTCCCTCTAAATTGTGCTAATGGCTCCTCCTACCCACTGCCCTCACACCTCAGTAGGGAACGGAAAATCTCTTTATTTTGTGTCCAAAAGAAGAAAATGTCGAACGGTCATTACCGTCCACTCGGCGCTGCCACTCTCGGCTTATAATTGACAGACTTTTATGAGTTAAAAATTCATGGCAAATGTCCGAACATTTTTCGAAATATTCGACCCGTTTGATAAGCTCGCGTATGACGTTTTACTTAGCTTTAATAATATTTTTATTAGTATTCAGTACCGACACTATTATATAGATACGAGTATATGAAATACGGAAATGACTGGTGACGATATATGATATAGGTATCTATATGAAAGCATTAAACATGTATGAAATATATTATATGAATATACACATAGCTTAGTGTATAACATCACGCCTGCAATCTCCGAAACGGTAGGCCGAGTGTAATACGCTGCCACGTTTCACCAGTTACGTTTCCGTCCGTCTATAGAATAGGTGAGTCTATTGCCATACACTGAGCACAAATCCATACTCCTAACCGTCACTAAATATCACGTGCCCTAACCGTATAGAAAAATATCGTGAACCTGCACACTTTAAAGTTTCTAAAAATGTTCTATAAAGCGTGTGGAGCCTGCCAACGCACATGTGATCAGCGTCGTTAGCTATTGTTTTAACTTTTTCAGTATTCGAAGAAACCGTTGTCCAAAAGTGGAAAGAAAAAAGGATTGATGGTAATAAAATATGTACACAATTGTATATTAAATGTATAGTTTTTAAATATAAAATACGAAAACTCCAAAACACTTTGAACCAACCCCAATATGATCGTACAAACTTAATTGTTAAAGACTCCGTAAAGAAACAGGGATCCGCACTATTGTTCCCGGACATTATGGTGCAGATTCAATAAGACCCTAATTTTCCGGGGGAAATCTATTCTTGGAAGTTGTGGGACGAACGAGTAGAACCTTATTAATGTCCTTCGTAATTACACAGCATGAGCTCACAGGGTCAATTATTGTAGGCTGTTTAAGTTTTCCGGACTCTACGTTGGGTTTGGTCGATACAAAAGTCTTCGCGCAAAGCTTTTGTATTGACTCTAACTCTACCCTATGGTTGGGTGTTGATACTATTTATATTTTTTTTTAAGAAATGTGTCTGCATTCTTTTCAATGATTTACTGTTCTATTTTCGGCCCATTTATTTTTGTTTTTTTTTTAAATCTGGTATCAATCGATATCTAATTCCACACTAGTATTAACATCATCAATTACGTATACATATATTTACACATTTATTACAGACATGTATAGAAAAACATTGCTTAAGAAAACGACATGTATACAGAATAGCTATATAATATTATGACGAATTCTAATAAAGCCGGTTAACAGGGGACGCGATCTCATATTTCACGAAAAAGCGTTCCCCTAATCCGGGTACTGCTAACGCTGAACAGAATTAGGAGTCATTGTGACCCGGGCAGCTCCTCAATGAATAAAATAACACTAACTCTTGTTCGGGCTAATTTGTTCAGATCTCACCAGCCTATAGAGTCTGTTTATATTTGTAGGTAATGGGTTGTTAGGCTTAAGTTTATTTAAAATTTTCACCCTCAACCCTTTTATTTGGACATGTTGCACGAATAGGAGATGAAAGAACGGCAAAGCAGATGTACAATGCGAATATTGGTCGATACAAGTGTTGAGGGAGACTGAGACTCGCAAATCTTGACGAAATAGATAGAATACTGACTGATAAGGGAGTTCAAAGTTACCGAAAGGCTACGCTGTTACATTACAGGTTAGCAGACTCATACCTTAAAAAATATTATATAGTCGTCTAAATTGTGTGGGTTTTCACACGATGTCTCTCTTTAGCAATATAACATGTGGTGGTGTGTAAAGGTACGTACCAAGATTAGGAGCCCAGGTCAACGAAATGAGTATCTGACGTAAAAACAAATAAGCTGTGATTCTTTTAGTAACATTATATCTCTATTTACCTTTTTTATTAATGTAACAAAAAGGTCTGTGTACATCTCCCTTAGAAAATTTATATGCTGATAAAAGTTGTATCTTTTCTATAACATTAAATTTACATAACTATAATGTTTGTAACTAAGTTTTTGATAAACAATCGTTTAGTTATTATCACATTAAACTTAACTAAAGTCTCTTGTTGGGATCCATTTGTCTTGTACAACGTATATTTTAATCAAATTGCTTAAAAGATATCACAAGATTAAAGAGGAATAGTTACGGCCTAAATTAAATATTTGCAAGCGAGGAAAGGACTACTAGAAGATAAAATTATAAATAAATGTTTCAGAACTGGTCATATTACTGTAAAGAAGTATTAAGAATAAACATTCTCGTCCATTAATTGCTGCACCAGCACTGCTGCCTTGCAGCAGTTGTTTTTGCCTTAATATATTACTGCCGCGAAACTTTGAACAATTCTCCTACTAGTTTATAGTTTAAATGATAATGTAAATTTCGCGACATTCTTTTGTTAGTACGTTGCAACAGTTTCTTCGCAGCATATACGAGTATAAATATAATAGGCAGCTCATAGTTTATAGCAAATATATACGAAATTTAAATGTTTCTTGTACTGTACTAAATATACCGTAGCCTATACCCACGTAGCCTATACCCACGTAGCCTATACCCACGTAGCCTATACCCACGTAGCCTATACCCACGTAGTCTATACCCACGTAGCCTATACCCACGTAGCCTATACCCACGTAGCCTACACCCACGTAGCCTATATGTCGTTATATTGTCACAGATCTATCGTAGCCTATGTATATCTACGTAGCTTATACGTTGCCTGTAAGGTAACAGATCTAACGTAGCCTGTACGAATCCCGTAGCATAATAGATCTCTCGTAACCAAATGCTTAGCGACATAAATTCGGAGCGACGGCAATCGACCGCAAACCGAAACCGAGCGAAACCGGATTTGCGGTGCAATACTGTCTCCGTGTTCATTTGTCGACTAACAGCTTGAACAGAGTTCGGTCGTACCCAGTCCGATTGTTTCGAGCTCGTTTATTTTGGGTCAGATATTGTGTTAACGTAATTTATACTAAATAAATAAATAAATAAAACACAGTCTCGTTCGTCCAGTATCTGCAAGCGCGACTACTGAGCAAGAAGTCCTGCGTTCGATCTCCGGGTCGGGTAAGGATTATTCTGTTCGTGGCTACTGAAATACATTGCAGTAGCTCGGAGTCTGGATTTGTGCCCGGGATGAAACAAAAGGATCAACATAACATGAAAAGTAAGAATTACGGATATTTAGCATATGATGCTCTCTGTCGATGCCGCTAATAACCTGTCGTTATGTTATAATATTAATATACTAAAAATATGCAACGATTCCGGAAATACTCGTAGCTCTGACGCGGTTGCAGATTGCAAGTAATCTGCAACGCTAAGCAACGGTCGGCTGGCTCTTGGATGAACGGTACGATCATTAGTCGTCGTTAGTCAGTACCGATTGTTATCGTACGAACAATGGTCGAAACCCGTCGGTGACTTATAACCACATATTAATTGGCTACAAACACATATCCGTGCCAATTTACACGGGGGTAGCATGGTGGAACATGATCTCAATCTCTTATCGTTACGAGAGACTTCAGTGCAGATGCGGGAAGCGGCTTTCTATAAAGGATGCTTAGGAGGTCCAATTTTTGTTTCAAATCAGAAGGCATTATAAATCACCGGGGGGCGGTTGACTCCCGAGACTGCCCGGGTAAAGAGGGGATCCTCGAGGCCCGTAGACTCATACCCATGCGGCGAGATATCCTCCGCGGTGTACGAACGACTACCATGCCAAGGCATTATTATTTGATTGACTGCCTCGTTGGTCGAGCGGTTGCAAGCGTGACTGCCGATCGAGAGGTCCTGGGTTCAAATCACGGGTCGGGTAGTATTGGATTTTTCTAATTTAGAATTTCTAGTACAGACTCATAGTTTGGATCTGTGCCCAGTGTATGGCCATAGGCTCACCATCTGTTCCGTGAGACTTAAACGTAACTGAAGTGTGGGCTACACTCCTGTGCCTACCTCTTCGACGATTATAGGCGTGATGTTACGTATTATTATTTGATACTTTTTTAAATATCAAGAAATTTTATAGGAAAAACTGCAAAATGACCTGTAAAATATTAAGAAAGAGATGTAATGTAAAATAGACATCCTGTTGTTAACTGTAACCTTGAGCTCAATATTCTACTGTATAGAAACTATTATTCGATACTGCCGTATTGTTCAGGCGATGTTGCTCCCGAACGAAATAATTCTATTTCACATTTCGTATTTCGTTTGCTATGAAGAAGCCGCAACGATATATGGAGGGTACGTGTGTGCTGGAGACGCATATAACATGGTTCGCCCAATATCACGCATTCAAGTACCTTCCTCCCGGGCCCTTGCCCGCTGTAGTAAAAGTAACGCTACGTCTACACTGTGGATCTGTGATGCCAGATCTTTTAGAGGGTAGGTAGAGAATAACGACTGCTAGATATCTCTATCTTTTCAGAGCTTATTGGATTAGAAATATGATATAGTTGTTTAATATAAATAATTAAGCATTGTTTTATAGGAATCTGCGTTAAATAATTAATTGATTTATACGAACAATAAAACAAATTAAAAGTAATTTAAATTAAATGGTTTTTATTTAAAAATTTGGCTGCCTCGTTGGTCGAGAGGATGCAAGTGCCACTGCGGATGGAGAGGTCCTGGGTTCATATCCCGGGTCGGGTACTGTTAGATTTTTCTAATTTAGAACTTCTAGTAGTGACTCGGAGTTTGGACTTGTGCCCGGTGTATGGCAAAAGTCTCACCACGTATTCAACGGAACTGAAGGTAACTGGTGAAATGTAGGGATTTACTGTACTCTTCTGCTTATCCCTTAAGAGATTACATCACATTAAAAAAAATGTCAGGCTTCAATAAAATTATTGTGTAATGCTTTTTATTATTATATATTCATTTTTAAGTTACTCTGATATAACAACATAAAGTGTCACGGAAACTCTTTAAATAACAGGTAGTATCATCTATTTCTGACGTACTTGTGGCAATAAGGGTAGTCACGGCTTTATCAGTACTAAAGCACATCACCTCACCCTCGCAGGAGATTGACCTCTGAATGACCAACATATTTTATTTCATTGCAACTTAGCAAAGATCTACTGCTGTTCCTTTGTTACATGCTGGCAGACCAAATAGTCCTTATTGCTAAGTGCGTAAGGTGCAAAATTCGTTAACTTTAGTTGTGTTCGCGAACGCAATTATGTCCTTATCGGTTTGAACCCCGACTCATACTCGGTCGTATTTCCTTAATATGATTTTTCCGTTTTCTCTTTTATAGATAGTTTATAACAAATGTAAGTGTTTCTATTAAATTATGCCCGCTTGCATGTGTAATATTCTTGTTCTTCTTAATGTTGATATGGTTTGGTATACTGCAAAATATTATTATTAATTCTTTTGTTGTGTCATTGTTGGAGACAAATCTGAAAATTATAACAACACTCGTTATTATATTATAACATCACGCCTGTATTTCCCCAAAGAGGTACGCAGAGAAGTATAGTACCTACACCCACTTTTTGCTAATTATGTTATATATCCTATTTAATAAGTGTTAAGCCTACTGACAAACTCCGTAATTTCAAGTAAAACGTAACATAAAAAAACTTAACATCACGCCTGTAATCTTCGAGGAGGTAGCCTGAGGAGGTATACTCCCACGTTTCTCCAGTTACGTTTACGCCCCACTACTAGACATTCTAAATTCGAAAACTCTAATAGTACCCGACCTGGGATTTGGACCCAGGACCTCCCGATCGGCAGTCGCGCTTGCAACCATTCGACCAACGAGGCAGTCAAAAATTTCAAGTAAGAAAATCCTAATAATATTGGACGACCGGGACATCGAACTCCAATACCTCTTGCTCAGCAGTTGCGCTTAAAACTACCAGACAAATGAAGAAGTCGACAGAAAATAATAACCGTAATATAAAGTAAAGTCCACACACGACGTGTAAACAAACGCAAATTCGCTGCTACGAAGCTCAATGTCGCCCGCCCGCTGGAACTGAACTGTGAGGACACCAGCTCGCGCGGGCCGTCGATAAACGAAGTCGGAGACAGCGTACGGCCACAAATCCGGCTCCTCGGTTCCGTTTGCGGTTCAATTGCTGTCGTTCCGAGCTTGTGGTTAGCGCTCATTCTAACGATAGCCCACTTAAGGTACAACGCACACTACTGACAAACAGTTTTAAATATCTTTGTATCTTGGCCGAAAGTTCCTTTGACCGATGACCTAGTATAGCAAGTTAAATGAATGTCGTAGACACGAAATAAATCTGCAGCCATCGTAGTGTGTGGAAATCTTGTGCCTTTGCTCAAAGCTAGATGGAACAGGTGTTACAATTTATGTACGTGCTGGAACATTTCCACATTGGGTCATTCGATCCAAAGATAAGCTCGAAGGAGGCTTATACTATAATGACCAGAGAGCTAATAAACTACATATGTACATGTCAACATATGCTTATATGAAATATATTGATATTATTTTTTTACAATATTCCTGTTTGTTAAGGGTGGATTCTTCGAAGCATAGGTCTATCTTAGGTTTTTCCATTAGGTCGGATAACAGCCAAATGCTAGCTTATGGTTAATAAAAAAATCTATGCTGTCTTTTAAATGTTTTAGTCGCGAAATTATAGTCTTGTTTTTAGTGTTTACGGACAAAAGATGCTTATCATGCTTGACGTGTACCTTCGTGTTTGACTGTCAGAGGTTTAGAAAGACTCAAGAGGAAGGTAGAGCTGGTAAATACTTAATGTATTTACAGAAATAATGGTAATTTGGTAACATAATTTAGAGAATAATGAATATTATAAAATTCTTGATCATCTGACAGGTGTTTGTATCGGCGATTATTAACAGAAACGTTAAAAATATAAGAATTCGTCTCAATAAATGTGCTCGTATATAATATATCATAAGCGTTTTGTTTGTCCAATGTGCGTTAGACTTAAATGCATTAACAAACGTAATCTTGTCTTAACATAAGTAAAAGCATTGAACAAATAGATTGAAGTACTGTAATCTGGGCTTTAAATCAACATTAATACGGATAGTTTGGGTAAATGAGAAACGGTCCAAATGGAAACTAGTTCAGTGACCGATTGTTATATTGCGAATTGACAAAATTAGTCCAATGACGGTAATCCCATTTGTCACGTAATTGGTTTCTCGCAAACGAAATTTAAAGGCTAAGACTTTGTATAACAATGTATAAATAAGCCAAAATAAACTGCAAAGTTCGCTTTTGATTTTTTTTAAATAAACTAATTGAGGTTTGGAGTTTTCTTAAACACGCTGCTGTAATACGAAGCGCTTAAAACACTCTGAAGTTTTTATTTGATTACAATATGACCTGTTTGCTTTTCATGCGTTCCAGACCATTGAAATGCAGGTGATGACATCCACAATTTACCATAAATAAATATTCTAGTAAGTATAGCATATTTACTTCAAGAAGCTTAAGAAGAATTTTGGACT
The DNA here is from genome assembly GCA_018248815.1 of Croniades pieria auraria. Taxonomy (NCBI): domain Eukaryota; kingdom Metazoa; phylum Arthropoda; class Insecta; order Lepidoptera; family Hesperiidae; genus Croniades; species Croniades pieria. The sequence goes on along the minus strand of DWJK01006334.1, from coordinate 2,480 downwards.
GGTTCACTTATCGGCCAACCTAACTGATAATTGTTTTTAGGCCAAGTTTCTGCTCAAACATTTACTCCCTCACGCACAAATATTGCTAGAAAAATTCGTTTGATTTCATTGTCCCAAAGGCAAAATGTATAAGGAATATTTCGTAATAAATATTTCTTTGTTAAGAATCGTCGAACGTAAATAATTTACTAGAGTTATTCAAGTATTTATTAGATAAAGCTCTTCTCCTAACATAGCTGTGTAATCAGATAAATATTTGGGAATGTAGTGTCATAAAGTTGATTAAATCATAATAATATTTATCGTATGTATAACGGACCGTATTGCGCAGTATTAAAGTTTTTAATCACGTCGTCATCATCATTAAACCTTTTGTTGTTTTACTGTTGGATACAGTTTCCTTTTAGTATGAGAAGGATTAAGGTCATCGTCTGCCACGCTGGCCAAGTGCGGCTTAGTACACATCCATACATTTTTAACCAAATGATAAATAACTGAAATGCAGACTATGGTAATCTAAAATACACAATGTCTTTAATTTTGTAACTGCTGAAAGGGAAGTATTTTCAGTTGTAAACGTGTTTCATATATATCTATGTGTACTGTAAATAAAATCTTTTTATGAATTATTATTCCCCGTATCCTTTATTTGCGTTGCCTTATGTGAGCGATTCTTGATAAGACTTTTGATATTTACATATCTAAGGGATTTCCAGCTTTGTTGAAACCGAAGGGAATTTGACGCGGGAAGAGGGTATATTCCAGATATTTTCGTGAACATGTCAGATATGAGTATGAAAAAAAACATTAATTTTTCAAATGTCACATATATTTGTTACTTTTATGTAAAACACTTTTACATCTTGTAACTGTGTGGTTATTATTTTTTCATTAAATCGTTATGCCAGGAGTCTTAAGGTGTATCTTTATTCTTACAGATCTGTCAAGTGTTTTCTCTATTCTTAACCTCACTGCTGTGCGTATTTGTATTACTAACTAAGTTGTCCGGCCTAAAAATGTACACTTAGTGGGTGGTATAAAAAGTGTCGCAGATATTTATGAGCTAAGCATCTGAGAAAAAATAAGGCAAGGCTAAACTAAACAAAGCGAGGCAATAACCAAAGATGGCGTGGTAATAATTAAATAAGATAAACAAAAACAAAACACGGCAAGGCAAAACCAAAACAAAACGAGGCAAATACAAAACAAGGCGAGGCTAAATCGAAACAAAGCGGGGAAAAAATAAAACAAAGCGAGGAAAAAAGAAAACAAAGTGAGCCAAAAACAAAACACGGCGAGCTTTTTCTCATATCGTTTCAGTAAACAGATATTTTTAAAACCTATTAAAAAACCGACGATAATCACATTATAACAGATATGCTTGGAGAACGGATAAAAATGAAAAAGATACAGCCATTAAAAGCTAGCGGACTTAACGAAGCTTCTATGTCGTTAAAAAGGCTAAATACAGTTTATAATATATCGAGTGACATTGGCGATAGGAGACGCGAGTCATTACCCTCCACTCGCAGGGAGATTGAAAATTTTACGGGTGTTTTCTTTAGATAAGTGTACCTTCTACATAATATCACGCCTGTACTTCCCTGAACGGGCTGACAGAACAGTACTTCCACTTTTCATCCGTTGTATTACACGTGCTATGGAGTGTATTGTGTAAGAATACTGTCAACTAATGTTAAATAAACTTTTTATCCTGTGAATTATTTAGCGTTATTACTTAAATACAATGCGCATATTGATAGATATGACTGCCGAGGGAGACCAAGACATCTTTTTTGACGAAAATGATCAAATACTGGCTGGATGAGGCTAGAAATATTTCACAGTCTTTGCTCGCTGCCTAACCTATGAATACATGCGTGCACATGCGTGACGATATTATAATAATAAGATCGGAAGAATGAAGAATTATTGCAAATACATTTTCCATTATATCTCTTTCAGCCATTTTAATTATTGTATTGACATTAAAAGCAAAACTGAATTTATCTGTCTACCGTTTGGCAAGCAGTGGTCAATGCGGTACTTGAGATGAGAAATGACAAATTTAACGAGGTATTCTCATAACGTACCCTACTAAGTGTATATTACTTGTTAATATTTCAAGCTTTGTTATATACTTAAACACTTACATTCTTAAGAATTAAAAAAATATTTACTAAAATAGTAATAAATAGGGTAGCAAAAGTATGTCAGACGTGTAAAGTTAGAGATATTAGGGACTTGTTATTCTGTGCCTACCACTAAGTGACTCGCTATAACAATACTAAAATAATTAGATAGAAAAGTAATAATAACGACACCTAGGGATATTCACGTCTGTTAGTTTTATCAAGAACTAGCGGCCCGGTACGTGCTTCGCTACGTATAAAAGTGAAAATTAATTTGCTTTAATTGAAGCACGTCCAAAATGAAATGACCGCATGAATGACATAACAACATGCTTTTACTGTCAACAT
>DWJK01006333.1:0-10553 GCA_018248815.1 Croniades pieria auraria | reverse complement strand
GCAAGTGATATTTAAATTTAAAACGCACTTTTGTAAAGAGGTGCGCGCCATCGATCTGAACCCAGCAACATCGGAGTGAGAGGCTGACTTTTTTAACCACTAGGCCATCACTGCTTTTTTCCTTGCTTGTTTTATAAAATCATATTCTTTATTAATCAAATTTAAATTGAAAATTCGGGGATAACAGGCGTGATGTTACGTTTAAATTGAAGTGTTATATATACAATGTCGAAAAATATTTTTTCAAATGTAATATATATGTAATTATATTTATAAATTATGAAGCGAACACGTTAAAGCCCAGTTGTCTACCAACTAGCTACTGGAAGACGAAAACACGTGTTCTCTCGTTTTCCCCGCGACTACTAAAGCCCTTTGAAACGTAAGCCTCAAAGCGGCCTGAATGCAGTCAAATGCAAGCCATCCGGAAAAACTACTAGTAAAGTAGCCGAATTGCGAGCGTAATAAAAAAGGAAAAAAAATTGAAAATGTTAAATCAGCGGTGAAGCGGTTCCCTTCGCTCGAGTATGCTCGACTTCGGCGCGCTTCGCTCTACTTCGCTCGCTGCCGGCAGCGTTCGAGCGCCTGTTGAGCCAGACGTACTCGTAAAACGAAGGCAACTTCGTAAAAGTATATTTTATGAGGACTTTGATTAAGGAAAGTAATGCCGCAGCGCTAAATCGAATTTCGGGCAGTGAAACTGCGGGTTGCAGTGTAATAATACTACGTCTGAATTAAACTGAAATGAGACGTCGCTTATGAACTGCCGTGGGCGCTGACGTTTTTTTTGCCGCAAATGAAAAATGCACTTAACGATTGTGATTACATAGTGGGTGTTTTGGGTTTATATGTACATATATTGCAAGGAATTTTATGATCCTATTTTAGTCTTGTAAAAAAATTATTGACTGTTGGTAGCATTATATTTATGATGTTTTCATCGATATTATTTGTAACACTGTTATCGTTTAACATATTTTTCTCTCAATTTGAGAGAACTTAAGACCATGGTCTACCACGCGGGCTAAGGGCAGGTTTACATACATCACATGCCCTATGTTTTCACTGTCGTAGGGACATTTGGATCTTAAATATGCACACCCTTTCTTAAGTCTCTAGAGATTTAAGAAACTATGTGCGGTATTTTTGTGACATATGAAGCTTTGTGACCATAGCTGAAACAGAGATCGAATATTCGATATTTCGATTGCCCAGTGCCAATATTTGGATCCCATACTCATCGGATTGAGAGCTGAAATCTAAACCACTGCTAAAATAGTAATATATTTTTATACATAAGAATCTTATAGATCTAGTAAAAGCGATGTGTTGTTAAATAGTTGTTAGAACATATACGTACATACGTGAGTATTCAAGCGATACATTGTAACCGTAATCAGATGTTCCACCTGAGATCCATTGAAGAAACCTCGGCTCGCCTGAGACCGAGTAAAAACAAAATTCAGAACCCTTTGTGCCTTAATGTGACTGTCAAAACATTGCAAGCGAGAACCTCTTTATATTCGCCAAGAAATTTCACCCTTTGAAGATTGGTCACCTACAGCAACGCAAATCGTGACTAAGGAGAAAGGCGCATAAAATAACGCTTATAAATTTGTCCATGACGTGACGTAAAATCTGAGACTGAAATTTTCCGCTAACTCACCTCGATAACAAAGAAAAAAGATCCGGGCACAAAATGGCAGCCCGTAAATAGAAAACGTGTGTAACGACATAAATACTGCATTAAGCTTGTAGAATAAGGAGTAAATTTGTTTATATTAAATGCATGATATCGTAACTGGCGCCAATGTATCATAAATTTCCATTATGTTACGCAACTGAGCTGTCTCCAAAGACTGTACTTCGTTAACTGATTGTTATACGTTCGTCGAGTCAACGATGCGGAACAGACGATTTACGTTATACTCGCTGAAACTAGTTTAGTGACCTTTCAAACCTTTTTTTTCATCCCGTTTGTTTGTCTTCGAAGATAACTTCTTTAGTATACAAGAAAAAATAAGAACATGAACAAAAATAAGAATCTTATAAGTATTGTAGGTTTCGTAGTTATGGCCAATTTAATGAGTTTAATGTTTTTTGAGCCTCCATGACATGCAATTGTAGATGTATTGAAAATGTCATGTAAACTGTCACTTGACGCGGTAACGTCATAGATAGTGGCTCTTTATATCGCTTCACTGATCCGTTGATTGATAATGTCTCCAAAGTATTTGATTTTAAGTTGGACGGGAAACAATTTAATAATTTTATTGTATTCTTACACAAGCTGTGCCCGCGACTTCGTACGCGTAGATTTCGTAAGTTTTGAAAAAATAAATTGACATATCTTCTTTATTTGTTAACCGAATTAAATGAAAAAAAAACACTAAATGTTAAGTGAACCCCATCACAATATAATCCTAAAAATTGCTTTCAAATGGGATAAGCCGTTTCTGAGATTAGCGTGCACAAACATACAGACAAACAGACAAAATGAAAACACATTATTTTGGGTTCTCTAGCGTATATCAAGGCACCCCATTATGGATTTTTAAATATATTTGCCTTGTACAGACAGCGATCAGTTACAGTTTTATTATATGTATAGATGTAAAGTTTTCGTGCGGTAGTTGTTTTACTTCTGAATATTGAACGTCTACTGAGTACAATGAGTAATTATTTATGATGTGTCTTATTAATTCCAAAGACAATAAGTGTTTGAATTTTTTTTTTTGGAAGGTTAAGAGACATTTCTGTTACAAAAAACGTCTGAATTTATGTCGGTGATCATTTATACGTATATGCTGTAATTTTTTTTGAATACATTGGAAAAAGATCTAATTTTATAAATCAACTTTATCTTCTTATAAAAGGCTAATAACTGTTCTCTCACGTCTCGTTAAATTTAACAATTTAAGATGTACTCTAAATATTATTCACTGTTTCGATATGTGTGATTCGTACATAATGCAACATTTCTATATTTTTTTCTAACCGTTAACCTAACCTTTTTTCTTCTGCGTCATTGCAAGCCTTAAAAATACAGTCACAGGCCTTGTTTCCACATGATTTACATGACAAATTCAAAATCAGTAATACATTAGCATGACACTCACAAACGGCGGTGTATACGAAATGTATTAATGCATTACATTCAGTCCAGCTAGCAGGGCTCGTATCTCTCTGCCATTAGATTAATTCATTAAATCGATTAAGTGTAAGCGCTGGCACATCGACGTCGACTAACGACCCAAATTGACGATCAAACACACCATCTCGACATGTGCTTCGATCTTCATATGGTTATGTAATATATAGCCCAATGTATACATTATGTTACACATACATGTCAAGGCGACATCTTAAACGGCGTCCTCATAACTATCAGGCACATTTCGTTGACTAAAATATGTCGCTGGTCTTCAGAGGAACTTACATTTGAATAATATTATAATTGAACTAATGCATACTTATAACTATGTATGTACCTTATAACTTCTTTAGGAATGTTCATCAAGCTTCATGGGGTCCTCGTTAGCGATTGCGTAATCGGTACCATGAACATAAAGAGATTCGTTTTTCTTTCATAAATTCATATAGTCTCTGCAAGAACTTTATTAATAGAGATTGTTAACAGTCCTGTTGAATTGCTAGAACATATTTAAACCGTTATGAACAAGTAATATATTATAGTACATAATAAAGATATACCTAGAGAAAAAATAATCAGTGTCATCTCATCGTTACTTAAGCCGAGCTCGTATGAGATAAACGTATAATTGCCACAATAATTAATACGCCACAGAAAAATATTGACATTGAACTCACAGAACAATTTTATGTAGCACATTGAACATCAAATGAAACGAGCGATTAAAATTAATAGCGGTCGGTCCAAAGCCATCTATAAAATGTGAACTATGTAATTTTATGACCATTTCATTTGCTCATCATTTAATCGCATTCGACACGGACATATGAACGTTTATGTACGGTCATTGAGCCATTGAAACTGTTTCAAATCGCTCATTTACTTTGTGAATCATTCACAAACAGCGTTTACATTTATTGCGTATATTGAAGAAAAAAAAATTTATTTTCGTTTTGGTATTGCAAATCGATAGCTTTTAAAAACATGTAATAAACGAACGCTCTGTTGATATTCCAGCAATTCAATGGAAGGATTGAATAGCGTTTGATCGCAGACAAAAGGTATGGAATTGCATTCGTTTATTTTGTAAAATATATAATGTTTTATATTATACCATTCTTTTGTCAATCTGCAGATGGCAGAGTACTTAATAAGTACTTCATAAGCAAACATTAACATAATAAAACTGGCCAAATAATACAGATAAATAAAAGGGTTGTTTTACGAGAACATGTTGAATGAAGTAAATGAACAGACAAGTCATACTCGTACGTGGGTTCGCTATCGCCCACAGGCATATTTTCCTATCTACCTCGAACAAGACCTAGAGCATCATCATTACAATAATATTCGGGAAGCTGGGGTAATTTTTAAAGAAGATACACATATTTTTTGTCTTTTTATGTCTTCAGATTATGATTTTTTTGGACTGGATGGAACAGGGAAGTTTTTAAAGACGACTTGGATATCATGGAAATTTTGTTACTTTTAATCATAAGCATTACATTTTTTATAATACTTTAATAAAACAGTTTCACAATATGGAGATATAGCAACTCAAAGCTCCGTAACCAACTATCGAGCTAACGTGCACACAACGCTAGTCCTCTTGTCGTTATGTCTGTTCACTCGAGGCTTAAGGAATACTACAGAACTAGTAGACAGCAATACTACATAAGTTGTATTGATATTAATAAGTTATAGGACTTTTTAAATATATATATCACTGATTGTTACGCCTATAAGGAAAACATCAACGAAGAAATCAACACGCGTTGAAGCTTTCTGTAGGTTTCTCATAATAAATCTGGCAATCCTTGCTTGGTCAGTGTAATAGACTAGTCTTCAATCTCATTCTAAAAGCATATGTCCAACAGGGAGACGATTAAAAACAGCTTATTTTAAATACATGTATCTCTTATTACTCTATATAAAAAACTACCATATTCTATTGCATTAAAGCTAATAATTGCAAATCTATCTAATAAAGTACCTAACTAACTAGTTACTCATATAACAACTTTGCTATACATTTTTAAGTGTAAATGTAAATTTTAATTACTTTCACTGTTTACTGTACTTGATAAAAAATAAATAAAATAATACGGTGAAGTTTTTTCTAAACGGAAATCGACCCTGAGAAGTAAACCAAATATTTCGATTACATCATAAAACGCTGTTTACACATAACCCAAAAAATAATTGCTTCACTGAACTCCCTGTACATTTTCCCTACATTTAGAAAATGCCACGAGCGTTTTAATAGCCAATTCTATTTCTGGCTAATGAAGACGAAGCCTCTTCTTATGGAGCAAAAAATATAGGCCTCGAAGAAATGTAAAGGTTATTTCTCAATACAGCTTATCCTAAACAGTTGGATCTGACTAGAACATTAATTACACTTACGACTAGAAATACGAAAATATTTTTGAAGATTTGCCAATAGCATTCGGTCATTCACGGCGATATACGGTACAGCTTAAATGGACATATTGTCTGCTATCTCCCATTACGTTTAAGACAATCTTTGTTAATATTTCATTTTTAATTAGATGGGTTAAGTAAACCACTGACACTCTGTAACATAACAAAATAATCAATTCAAATATCAATTTTAAAAAAGAATCCAATGCTTTCAATATCATGAAGTTAGTCAATTCAAATATAGAATGCGTCATTAATACAGGAGTAATATATATTTTTTTCTTTACAATAGATCGTTACAATAGTCCAAGATCATTTAAAACACAGTAAATAGTTTACACGCAGTCGGTTCTTAAACAATATGTTCATTGACGACAATTTCATGATTGTACCGTTATTTCGTTCCATAATTTAAATGCGCAGTTCGATTTAAATCGCCTATTTATCCTCCAAAACACAATTATAACGTTTATTAGATCAGAAAGTAAACAAAAACTGGGAAGTGACCGCTTTGTACACTGTATCCGATACAGCATAAGGTTTGTTAGCAAATGTTGTCTCATTAGACTCCAGTTCAGAATCAGTTGTTATGTCACTCCCATTAATTACTATCGATAGGCTGCACAAGTGTCATTAATTCGTAGGTGCAAGGCAGCGTGTTATAGACATGGGCAATGCGATGTCTCACACTGACTTAACCAAAACATTAACGATTAATTTAATATCTAATCTGAATGACATTGTACTGGCATCAATCAAATTTTTCTCATGTTCATGACATTTAAATGACAATTTACTTCCAAGTCATACTACAAATGGCCCTAAAACCTATCTGAGCAATTCGATGATATGAAATGTATTGAATTTCCTCTTTGTGTTTATTACAATTTTCGTCTGAGATTATTACGAAAGGGCGCCAAATTATAACAGTATTCATTGGCATCGTAATTTATAAGCTATCGTATCAATCAAACGGCTGGCTCGGAGAAAATTTTATTGTTATTAAACAAACAAGTTCCTGCGTACGATTTTGCTACTTCACGTTGAAAATATTCATCATAATGCATATGCATTTTTAATAAGTTTTTTCATTTGCGTGTTACCAAAAAATCTGTCCAGGTAACTTCACAGTCCCTCTGTTACTTTGTAAAAAAAGAAAATACATAAAATTCTAAATCAACTAGTTTTTCTTACTAATTTAACGTAACTTTTTTATTTGTAGTGTTAAATGATTAAATTAGACATTTAGAAAATGAGTTCCCTTAAATTAATGAACAATCAATTGTAATGACGTTATGGACCAGTAGCATGGCGACAGTAATGTTCAAAAACGATGGCAAAAGTGCAAGCAACAATCACAAAAGACCGCTGCAGTCCACACATCTGCAACCGTCCTCGATCATAGATTTAGGATTGTTAGTGTCCGCACGTCTAATCAGCATAAGTTGTTAATAAAATATTACTTACTCTTAAATCGGTAAAAAGCCTGTAAGTATATGGACCATTACTGATTATTAGCCAAGCTGTACATTTTTATCATCAAAACACTACTGCAGCTCAACCTCATTAAAAATCTCAAACGAATCGCAAAATCGCGCTTTATAAAGCAACGGTTTATTCAAAGTACAGTTGAACGGTAGTCGTTCATTTCGATCATTAACCAGGAATAATCATTGGAACAAATATTTGAAGGTCGCAACGAGCTACGATATTCACTGATGAATGACAACACTGTTGATCATAACTCCATTCTAATTAGTTGAAAAGTAAACGTCTGCCAGCTTCGGAGTATTTAATGAAGGCGAATATAATAAATGCAGTGGTTTTTCTCAATTTTATGTTCCCTTTTTATTTACAAACAATTTTACAATTATTATAGGCATGAAAATGTTGATATCCTATATATCAAATATGCAACTGTGGCTGGCAGTGGTTGGATGCGAAGAGCTGAAGATCAAGTTCAGTGGCGTGCCATTGGAGAGGCCTAGGTCCAGCAGTGGACGGGAGCGGGCTGATGATGATGATGATGATGATGAAAATATTGAAACTATAAACATGTATATTCAAATTGAGAAACAATACCCTTTCGCCCGCAAACACGCATTAGGCCAGTGTGGTAGACTATGAAGTACCTACGTTCTTCTAATTGTTAGCAAGCCCGGTGTCCAATAGTGAAATACTAAAAGTTGATGATAATGACTTTGGAATCAATCTTTTAGAACTTTTAGTGCTTGTACTATTGAATAAATGAATGAACGAATAAAATATCGAATAAATGATTTAATGAACGAATAATTAGAAATTGTTCTAGTTACTGTAACATTAATTTCATGATAAGCGTCTTTTATAGCGAGTAAAAGTGCTGAGACATAACAGGGATTCAAAATTCCTACCGAATACCATATCGTAAATTAGTAAAAAAAAAACCTAACATCACGCCTGTAATCCCCGAAAGGGTAGGCAAAGAAGTGTAGTGTACTCCTACGTTTCACCAGTTACGTTTAAGTTCCATAGAACAGATGGTGAGCCTATTGCCGTAAATTAGTATCAAGAATTTATTGCAAATTCCAAATAGTTTTATATTAGTCTTGCATTAAACCCTTCTGCCTTAGAGTCCTCTAAACGTTGCGTCTCGAATAGTGAGTTAATAATACAAAACAATATAATAAAAACAAAACGTTATATGAACTATCGGCAGAAATATTATATTCTCCAACGGAAGCGTGCATTTCAATATGAGAACAGAAACGCGAGAGTAATAGACGTGGGTTATTGTCAATGAAGTCAACATTTCTCGTTGTACGACACCATGAAACACAACAGTAGGCGTTAAAATGATTTTTTAGAAGTTCAAGTAAACCCATACAGTAAGGCACACATGGTTTTATCTGTGCATTATCATAAAGCGAAAAAGGTGGCCCCTGAAATGTAATCAGACTGAAGGCATGAAAATTCCGTATCTCCCGCCCACGTCAGCGTGCAGGGAATGGAATTGAACGGAATAGACGTGGTTTTATTAAATAAAGTCAATAAACGAGCAATTCGTTAGACATCCCGACAAGATCTGCGCTCTCCCCTCGATATAATATCTCTTGTAGTTATCTTTTATTTAGTTATCTAGATCATTTCATTCTATAATCGTTTTTGATCCGCGTTTCAGATACGGATTGTATTTTTAAATTTATGTTATACCTCCATTAATAATATACTTTGTGTATCAAATGTTCCTAAACAAATAAGAACACTTTAAGACAACGCTCGCCTTAAGTGATTTGTGAATAGGATTATCGCAGATAAAGATATCTTTTCTACTAAAGCTTAGCTTAAAGGTTACACCAAGAATTCGTATGACAGATGCTAAACATTAAGAATAGTGATCCACCCAATACCTCCACAGCTTTAAGGCAACTAAAAAGTTTAAAGTCTACATGTCATCTAATTACATTCTAGCCGACTGCCTTCCAGAGCTTGTAAAATTTGCAATAATCGGTCACTCATACAAGAGCTGACCGCAACGGCGTGAAGGCCACGAGTGCAACAAAACAACCAGGTCCAACAAATATTCCTTAATGATGGAATAAGTAGAAGCAGTATATAATACTACTCAATGTAACTATACTGAAAATACCGTCTTAGAGTATCACTAAGAAGGCTTCAAATTTCCCTGAAGCAAATAATACTATCCTCCCTACGCATTAGTTAGAAATGGCCAATAAAAGCCACAGCAAAAAGCTTTTTGGTGGCGATATAATTAATCACAAGTTCGCATTAAGCGTCATAAATATAATAAATTGTATAGAGCTCTCTTTCACTCGTGATATAAACATTGATGAGATAGATAATTCAGTCAGATAACATAGTTCCACTCTAAAGAGTCGATTGCTAACGTCGAGAAAGTTTTCAGCCAAAAATTACCATGTTACATGTATTGGCGCACCATATGCCGTACCAATGTTGGGCATGGATATCCCCTCTAATAATAGGAGGTTTGGATCACACTCCACGACACAAATCCAATGGTTTAGTACAACCACAAATCTGATACATGGTCTTTTTCCCTACAGATAACATTAAATTCGAATTAAATTTGGGATAGAGATAAAAACCATACGAGATAAAGTTAGTCATAGTCAAAAGTATCATAGTATTTTTGCAAGACAATGCGAGAAAAACATGTCTTGTAGGTGGTGAAACGGGGTATTTGATGCTAAAGGCCAGCAAACTTAACATATTATATTAACATATTATATATAGTAGTTTATTCATAAATATCATAGTAATCCATTTAAAATGAGATATTATAACGAAGTTTCCAGACTAAATACATTTAGACATTTCATTGATTAATGCTTTTTGTGCGGAGAATACGTAAATATTTTGCTAAATGAAGCAAAACTGTTTTTAAATGAATTAACTACTTTATGAGTGTCACTTTTTTTATTAAGTTTTTTTGTTAACATGCAGTGTACTTACTACATCAAATATTATATTTAACATAACACCTGAAGAACTGTGTTCATTTTTAACAAAAGTATTCTATTATCAGCCTTCATTTTTTATCGTTATGTCATCTCTACATAATATAACCAGACCAATATATCCAGCAAATAATAAGAAACGATTTTAGAACCACACTAAAAAACGCTGTGATTTTTTAATAGGCAGTACTTCTTGGAACATTGGTCACGCTGAACCGCTCATTGACTAATCGTTTGATATCAAAACTTGTGCACGGAATATTTTAATGAGGAACACAAATTATTGACGGCAGTTCAATCAAGACTGCCTCGTTGGTCGATCGGTTGCAAGCGCGACTGCCGATCGGGAGGTCCTGGATTCAAATCTCGGGTAGGAAACTTTTGGATTTTTCTAATTTACAATTTCTAGCAGTGACTCGAAGTCTTGATCTGTGTCCGGTGAATAGCAATAGGCTCACCACCTATTCCATGGGACTTAAACGTAACTGGTGAAACAT